>ML103256.1:0-57125 GCA_003697995.1 Taxidea taxus jeffersonii
GTTGAGACCTGATTTATGACCCAGGATGTGATCTATTCTGGAGAATGTTCCATGGGCACTAGAGAAGAATGTGTATTCTGTTGCTTTGGGGTGGAATGTTCTGAATATATCTGTGATGTCCATCTGGTCCAGTGTGTCATTTAAGACCTTTATTTCCTTGTTGATCTTTTGCTTGGATGATCTGTCCATTTCAGTGAGGAGTGTGTTAAAGTCTCCTACTATTATTGTATTCTTGCCAATGTGTTTCTTTGATTTTGTTATTAATTGGTTTATATAGTTGTCTGTTCCCATGTTAATGGCATAGATATTTAAAATTGTTAGATCTTCTTGTTGGACAGACCCTTTGAGTATGATGTAGTGTCCTTCCTCATCTCTTATTATAGTCTTTGGCTTAAAATCTAATTGATCTGATATAAGGATTGCCACCCCAGCTTTCTTCTGATGTCCATTAGCATGGTAAATTGTTTTCCACCCCCTCACTTTCAATCTGGAGGTGTCTTCAGGTCTAAGATGAGTTTCTTGTAGGCAGCATATTGATGGGTTTTGTTTTTTTATCCATTCTGAAACCCTGTGTCCTTTGATTGGGGCATTTAGCCCATTTACATTCAGGGTAACTTTTGAGAGATATGAATTTAGTGCCATTGTATTGCCTGTATGGTGATTGTTACTGTATATTGTCTCTGTTCCTTTCTGATAATACTTTTAGGGTCTCTCTTTGCTTAGAGACCCCTTTCAATATTTCCTGTAGAGCTGGTTTGGTGTTTACAAACTCTTTCAGTTTTTGTTTGTCCTGGAAGCTTTTTATCTCTCCTTCTATTTTCTTTTTTAAAGATTTTATTTATTTATTTGACAGAGATCACAAGTAGGTAGAGAGGCAAGCAGAGAGAGAGAGGGGGGAAGCAGGCTCCCCAATGAGCAGAGAGCCTGATGCGGGGCTCGATCCCAGGACCCTGGGATCATGACCTGAGCTGAAGGCAGATGTTTTAACCCACTGAGCCACCCAGGTGCCCTCTCCTTCTATTTTCAATGATAACCCAGCTGGATAAAGTATTCTTGGCTGCATGTTTTTCTCGTTTAGTGCTCTGAATATATCATGCCAGTTCTTTCTGGCCTGCTAAGTCTCTGTGGATAAGTCTGCTGCCAATCTAATATTTTTACCATTGTATGTTACAGACTTCTTGTCCCGTGCTGCCTTCAGGATTTTCTCTTTGTCACTAAGACTTGTAAATTTTACTATTAGATGGCGGGGTGTGGACTGATTCCTATTGATTTTAAGGGGTGTTCTCTGCACCTCCTGGATTTTGATGCTTGTTCCCCTTGCTATATTAGGGAAATCTCTACAATAATCCTCTCCAGTATACCTTCTGCTCCTATTTCTCTTTCTTCTTCTTCTGGAATCCCAATTATTCTAATGTTATTTCGTCTTATGGCATCACTTATCTCTCAAATTCTCCCCTTGTGGTCCAGTAGTTGTTTGTCTCTCTTTTGCTCAGCTTCTTTATTCTCTGTCATTTGGTCTTCTATATCACTAATTCTTTCTTCTGCCTCATTTATCCTAGCAGTAAGAGCCTCCATTTTTTATTGCACCTCATTAATAGCTTTTTTAATTTCAACTTGATTAGACTTTAGTTCTTTTATTTCTCCAGAAAGGGCTTTTATTTCTCCGGACAGGGTTTCTCTAATATCTTCCATGCCTTTTTCGAGCCTGGCTAGAACCTTGAGAATTGTCGTCCTGAATTCTAGAACTGACATATTACCAATGTCTGTATTGATTAGGTCCCTAGCCTTTGGTCCTACCTCCTGTTCTTTTTTTTGTGGTGAGTTTTTCTGCCTTGTCATTTTGTCCAGATAAGAATCCGCTGTTCTCCTTGTTAAGTGAACTTGGTCTTGGCTGGGTTTCTTGTTGATCTTCTGGGGGAGGGGCCTGTTGTAGTGATTCTCAAGTGTCTCTGCCCCAGGCAGAATTGCACCGCCCTTCCCAGGGGCCGGGCCAAGTAATCCTCTCAGGTTCGCTTTCGGGAGCTTTTGTTCCCTGAATGCTTTCCGTAGAGTTCCAGAGGACGGGAATGAAAATGGCGGCGTCCCAATCTCTGGCTTCGAGGAGCCGAGAGCTCGGGGCCCCAGTCTTCAGTGTGCCTTCAGAGAAAAGCATTTAATCACTCCCGTGTCCCCCGCCTCCAGCTGCACTCGGAGAAAATCGTGCATAATCAGTCCCGTCTCACTGGCTTCTGGGAGCGCTCCGAGCTCACCCAGCCTGTGACCAAGCGTCTCTGTCTCTGGCAGAGTCCCACCTAAAGTCTCCAAACCCCGTAGATCCCTGAGCTCTCCCGGGTCAGAGTCTCCCCGGATCTTGTGGGGACCCCTCACACAGAGCACCGGTCCGTGTCACAGACCACTAGGAAATCTCGGCTCTGTCTCCACAGCCGGCTTCCCCGCTCTAATACCTGTGAGCTCTGTGACACTCAGACACCCCCGATCCTTCTGTGACCCCGCGGGACCTGAGTCCACGCTGTCCCCGTGAGGTCTTCACCCCAGTTTAGCCTCTGGAGCAATGTCCCTCCGTGGAGCAGACTTTTAAATGTCCTGATTTTGTGCTTCCGTTGCTCTGCCGCTTGCCGGGAGCTGGCCCCTCCCCCTGGGGTCTATCTTCCCGTCGCGTTGGATTCACTTCTCCGCTGGTCCTACCTTTTAGAAAGTGGTCGATTTTCTGTTTCTAGAATTGTTGTTTTTCTTCTCTTCGATCTCCTGTTGGATTCGTAGGTGTTTGGAATGGTTTGATAGGCTATCTAGCTGATCTCCTGCTGCCTGATGTCGTCTCAGACTGCTACTTCTCCGCCATCTTGACTCCTCCCCCCGAAATCATTGCATTCTTATGAGGTTGACTTTTCCTATTATGTTAGCTATTCCTTTCTCCTCTACTGTGATATAACCATTTATGTCTTTTCCTGTACTTCAGCTATTCTGTGATTTCATCCCACAAATCTGAAATTTTCTATATGTATTCTTGTTACTAAGGCATTTTTGTAATTTTATCCCAAATATATTGATACAGTTTATAATTTATTTTTTAAACAATACATTTTTGCTACAGTTTTAATTTTATTTGAATTTGCTTAATATTTTCTATTTCTGAGTTCACAAATACATTTCTTAAAATATACTTCTAACTTTTAAAATCAATTTGTAATAGTATTCTCTACAGTAATGTCAGTTAATTCACCTCCGAAGGAATAAACTTAACAAAAGTTTTGTTTTGAGTTCTTGAACAGAATACAAAAAAAAAAAAAAAAAAAAATTTAAAAGCCATTAGTGAAATTAACCAACTTTCTCTTTAAAATATAGGACCTAAAAATATGGATATTTAAATATCAATATGGAAGAAATTAACTGGTTTTGAATCACTTCTTCTGCCAATGGAGCCAACACTGTGGTAGATATTTCTTCACCTTTCATGTATAAACTTAGATTAAAAAGTGAATAAAATTAATGCAGGAGCACACCTTTAGATCTAAATGAAAGTCATGTTGTAGAGGGTGATATATGTCCTTAATGCCTATAGTTATACATATATTTGGACACAGTTTCCTTATATCAGCTACTAACTTTTAAAATAGATGCCAGTGCTTCTTTAGCAGTGTCTACTCATTTCCATGAAGTTGGCGGCATAGTGAATACCTTCCATGGTGAATGGTAAATGCCAAAAAATTATTGTGTAAGTTACACATTATTTTCGTCTTTCTTGAAAGGCCAGAATTAAGTATCTCAATTTTCACTAAATACCAGCATTAACTTTTGATCTCATTGCTCCTAACAGATTTATTCCAAATCCTCAAAAACTTTACCAAACAAGTTTAAAAAAGTGGTTGTAGATGTTTGCTATACAATAATTGGTAACACGACTGTGGCAAAAACATTCAGGTGATTCTCTGTATGCTCTATAGCAGGACTGGTCAGGTTCCATTTCACAAGTGTAGTCCATGTACACCTACCTACAAGTTCTCTTGTTTCCATTGACCCAAACTTCCAGTGCATGATGCCTTTGTGCATCTTATAGGCCACAATTCAGATCACTGCAGACCTGGCTGGAACCTTAAGTACCCAACAGGAGTGGGCTAACACTTCTTTCACGATTGCTCAAGGCCTGAAGGAATTAAGTTCCCCTAAATGCTTCTTTCAGAGTATACTTCATTTATTAATAGAGCCCATCTTGATGCTCTGGAAATGGAGGTGCTATTAGGAGATACTATTATTGCTATCCTCTCACTTGGAGAGGATTGGGAAAAGGAGAAGAATGCAGATTATATGTGGCTAGATTTCAGATTGAAGATGCGTTAAAATAGTCATTCACTTCATATGTGTTTACTATTAGTTGAGTCCATGGCAGACGTTGGAAGTACAAAATACAGGTCTCCTAATCCCCTCTCCCCGGCTTATTTCAAAGCAATAATTAAAAGATACGTTTTGTTAAAACAATGAAGTCCAAAATTGGACAGAAAAATGCATAAACAGGTATAACCTAAACTGTCTCAGGCAAATAAGGAGATATGGGTCATTCTATCTGTAAGATCAATTTTAAAGGCTTCAATAGCTATCATTTGATTTGTGTACTAACCAAACATACACTGTTATGTTGGGTACAGCTGTTAGTGGTATGGTATTATATCCAATGTCATGTTTCTTTTTTGTTCTTTTCACTTTAAGTTTCACCCATGTTGTTATATGGGTATTTAATACATTACTCTTAGCTGCTGCCTAATGCTTATTAATAATACTGCAGTAAACATCTTTAATTAGATCCCCCAGTGGACATATGTGAGAATTTATTTTACAAGTCAGTTTGAGGCATTGTAAACATCTTTCCCCATTCCATTAATTTAATGATCTTGTATAATCGGACAGATATCTTGATTTTTTTTAAGATCTTATTTATTTATTTGACAGAGAGAGAGATCACAAGTAGGCAGAGAGGCAAGTAGAGAGAGAGGGGGGAGCAGGCTCCTTGCTGAGCAGAGAGCCGGATGAGGGGCTCAATCCCAGGACCCTGAGAGCATGATCTGGGCCGAAGGCAGAGGCTTAACCCACTGAGCCACTCAGGCACCCCAGATATATTGATTTTGAATCTAATCTACATGTTTTATTTCCCATTTTATGGTTTATACTTTCTAATTTTGAACTTTTGTTTAAGAAGCTCTTCCCCACCTCTAGCTCACAAAATTACTTTTTTAATAGTTTATGAACATTATAATTTTACTTTTCATAGTTAAATTTTTATCTTATCCTAATTCTCCTCTTTATTTATCATTGAGCAGGAAACAAGTTCTGTTCTTCTTTATTTGTTTATTTTTTTCTCTGTGTAATAGACTATATTTTCATCACAATCTATTAACAATTCTTCTTTTCTTCATTTGTGAAAGTATTTTTATCATGTAAGTTCCCATTATATAAAGACTGACTCTAGATCTCTGTATCTTCCATTTATCTATTTGCCTAATAATTTTCAAAAACTTGTTTATTTTTAGTGTCATTTAAAATATGTCAGTATCTGATAGGGAAAATCCCATTCATCCATCTTTTTAAATAAAATTCATTCAATTATTTGTGGACATTTATTAACTCATTTCATATTTTTGTACAACTACGTACTCTTTAAAAATATTCAACTGATACTTTGGTTGGATCACATTATATTAGTATATTTCGGAAAGAATTAGCCTCTGCCTTAATTTAATGGTCCCATCCATGAGCAAGCATGATCTTCCCATTCATTCATTTAACACCCTTTATTTGGGATTTATATTTTTTTCTCTATAGATATTAGTGTATACTTAGTTAATTATTAGTTGTTTTCATTGGTGTTGAGTTAATGTAAATGTCACCTTGTTTTTTTAATTCTTCATTGGTGTTTGCTGATGTAAAAAAAACATTACTGACTTTCTAGGCTGATTATTTACTTGATAAAATTTCTGGACTATCTTACTGGTTTCAACAAATTATTGATTATATTCATTTTTGGAAACAGATGATCATAAACATTTCACAAATAATGACATATTTTCTGCTTCCTCTCAATACTTTTTATGTTTTTTTTGTGTGTTTTGGTACCACCCTTTTGAAATGTGTACATTACTAAATGCATCTTCTTGCCTTTTTTTTTTAATCAGTCTTGTTAAAGGTGTGATTAAGTATATATAAGAACCTATTTTTAATTTGATTAAACTTGTAAATTACTCTCTACTTTTTTGAATTTTACACTTTGTTGTTGTTGGTGTTTACTTTTGTTTCTTTTTGGGAAGGATTTGCTGCCAACTCAAAATGTTCAACTTATTTTTAACCCTTTTTTCTTTCTTAATAAATATATCTAAAACTTAAGTTCCTTTAAATACTGGCTTAACTGTGTTTAATAAATTATGGTGTGTAAGATTTAATTTAATTCTAAATGTCTCTTATTTATGCCTTTGAATACATTTAAAACCACACTTTATTTGAAATGGGTAATATGATTTTCTTGTGTATAAAAAAGATGGAAGCTATTCTTCGCATTCTGATTCCATTTCTTTTTTTTTTTTTTTTTGCAATATCCTCAGCATATATCATTTCAATGGAGTTGATTCTTTAGTCTTCATTGAGGCTTCCTTTGACACCATGAATGTATTCTAGTTTCCTTAATATTTCATGTGTTCTCAAAAAGAATATTTCTGTATCTTGTGTATTCAATAGCTTGGGTTAATCAGTGTTATTTTTCAGATCTTCAATATTTCTGCTTCTATTTATCTACCCGATTGATTAAAACTGATGATATATATTCTCTCTTTATGATATATTGTAGAAATTTATTATTAGTTGTATATCTGTTTATGATGGATATATCTTCTTCTCTGTTTTTGTTTTTTGTTTTTTTACCATTATATATTACGGTTTTCCTTCTCATGTGATACCTTTTTTTCTCAAATTTTATTTGAACAGATTTTAAAACTGCTATTTTACTGTTCTTTTGGTTCATATTTACCTAGTATGGCTTCCTCTATCATTTTATTTCAATTTTTTTATTGTTTGAAGTTTTTCCCTTATTTATGATAACTCCTCTGGAGACCAATTGTGGTATCTAAGATTAATGGGACACTGAGATACTGAAACACTGAAATGAAGTAAATTCCAATAGAAGGACTGCCCAGTTTTATATAATGCAATGGTACCAAAGGATTGGATGTAATCACATGACAAAAACTAAGAGAATGGTTTTCAGTAAAAGAGTTGCATAGCAACATATATATAGTGAAATGTTTTATGTAAGTTCTTAAATGTTCTTTTTAAAGTACTAAATATAGTGAGCATGTGACTTCACTGGTTGAGGGCCAAAATATTTAAATTTTGTGTACAAGTAATTATTTTCTTTTTTTTTTTTAAACTGTCTTAAAATAATAGTAAAATGTTAGCATGATTTTAACTATGTGGTTGCAATATACCTTGTTTATTATATTATTTCTTGTTTTTATGTGTTTTAATTTTTTTAAAATATGACAGCTCACAAAACTTAAGTGATAAAAAACCAGCATAATTCCTAGAGTGAGTAAATAAAGGAAATCCTAAGCAAAATAATTTTAAGTAACTGAATGAAAAGTAGGACCTAAATTGATAATAATTGAATCCCAATATGTATTCATTTAAAGCTTAGACAATCTATTACATACTGACTTTATTAGCTCTATTTTTTAAACCTTGAGTTTTTAAAAGTAGAATGAAAATTCTGTGACTCCAAGCTTTCTTATTACTTTGTTCAGATCCTGATGAATTTAGTTGTAAGTACCTTAAAGATTCTTTCTTATCAATGTAAAATATTTGACTCAGAAATGATATACAAGTGTAAATACATTTCCTTGGGTATAAAATAACAAGTAATATTCTCATGGAATTATTTATACATGATTAACAATCCCTTCACCATGTTTAGATATCCTAGAGTCTTCTTATGTATCAGTAAGTAGATAAGGAGCAATCCATGGTGAAAAGTCCTTTTTTTCCTCAAGATCCATCCTAGCTGAAAATTTGCATTTAGCACCCACTAAAGATTAAGTTCTCTAAAGAACTAGTTTCATACAAGAGATTTATCACTAGTCCAATAACAAAATGAAAGATTTCCAAAGAAATTTTGACAATCACAGCACCTTTGTTTAAACTGCATTTAAAATTAAAATTCCATTGTCACTTTCATTTTGTCTGTTCCTATTGGTTAAAACCTGTGAAAATAAAATTTGTTGTGACCAAAACTAAGACTATAATTTCAACCTGAAATTGACCATTGGATTTGGCAACATAGAAGCTGATGTTCACTTTGACATGAGCGATTTTTTTAAAAGAGTTTATTTATTTATTTAACAGATTGAGAGAGAAAGAGAGAGAACACAAGCAAGGGGAGTGGGAGAGGGAGACACATGCTTGCCGCTGAGCCAAGATCCCAATGTGGGACTCGATCTCAGGACCCTGGGATCATGACCTGAGCCAAAGGCAGACGCTTAATGACTGAGCCACTCAGGTGCCCCTGAGTGGGCACATTAAAATACAATTTTAATGCAGAAACAGAATTGCTGTGTTTAAAGACCAAATGGAAGGAAAGAAAGCAGAAATACTGGCTAAAGACAATTCTCACAATAAAACTTCCCTAAAGAAGAAAAGAGACATACAGAAGCACTGGAGAAGACATGGAGACGATAGGCAGATATTATTTGTTTGCTTAAAGATATTTTAATCTGGAGAGAATGATCTTTTAACAAGAGCAAAATTTAGATGCAATAGGAAAAGAAGATCCTTTCAATAGTCAGTTCTTAGAGTTGACAAGGAAAAAATGGGATATGAATCTTAAATAAAGTATAATTTCTAATAGAACTAAGAATACTTTGTCTATAATGATAAAGGAAACATCAAACTGTGCCAGGTCAGATAATTACATGGTAGTCAAATTGGTGACAGGGATATGAGATATTTTTCTTCTGCTTCTTCTGATTTGTCAATAATGAAATAAATCATTGAAACTTTGAGAAGTTGCTATGAAGGAAAATGTAAAATAATTGTCTCAGTGAATGAGAAAGCCATTTGATCAGGAAATCTTAGTAGGATGGCCTGACATTGTTGAAGAGCGACTTGAGATTTGTAGATACAATTTTAAAACAAAGTTCATATAATAAATTGTGACCCATATATCTTCAGTTATTTGGGTGCAGGCACAACATAGACATTTAGTTTAATCAAGGTTGGCATGTTGGCTGAAAAACATAGAGGGAAAAAGGAATCATAAAGTTCAGTACATACAAGGGATATTTAAAGGCTTAGAACACAGAGTAGGAATTAGTTCATAAATGCTATGGAATGGTCAGTTTTTCAAGTTTCTGCTTTGATGTAGATCTACTCCAAGATTCAGGTGTAAGAGTGGACCATGTCAGATGAGGAACTTCAAAGTGGTCATAAGAATTAGAGCTATTGACTGCAACCACAGTGGGTTAATAATATGCATGGACAACTACACCCAAAATTTTATCAATTAATATAGTGGGGAAAATTCTCAGTAAAAGTATTTAGCAAAGAAAATTTTTTAAAAAGGGAAGCATTAAGACTTCATAACTCTTGATGTTGGGTTGTTTTTCTGTGTTTGTTCTTTTGGTGGAAATCATTTTTCACTGTGTATCTTCCCAGATTGAACAACAAAAAAATTGAATCTAATGAATGTGACACTATCAGTCCTGAGGAAAGGGACCAGTCAACTATGTTCCATGATTTCATTGAATGATTTTTGTACAAATTATGTCTTAGTGGTGACTGTGCTCTTTAAGTAGCTGAGGGCAAATAAAATTTGAAGAGTTATTGCCCAGTTTGGGCTGCTATAACAGAAAATCATAGACTAGATAGCTTAAATAAGCATCATTTCTCACAGTTGTGGAGGATGGAAAGTCTAAATTCAAGACTCTAGCACATCTGGTGTCTGGCAAGAACTCCCTTCCTTGTTTGCATGATGACTGTCTTCTTGCTATATCCTAACCTGCAAAAGAAAGATGATCTCTCCCATTTCTCTTCTTAGAAGTACACCAATTCCATTCATGAATATTCCACCCCTATGACCTAATTACCTCTCCAGAGCCACACCTCCACAAACCATCAAATTGGGGATTAGGGTTTCAACATATGCCAAACACTCAGTCCATAGTTAACATCTTTTTTAAAATTGACATCTTCTAACAGCTCTAGAAAACTTGTGTGTCATTTTGTTATGGAAACTTCACAGAAATGTTTTCTTCAAAGCAGTTAATCAGTATATTCAAGCATGAAAACATTTCCTCTGATAGCTGAGACTTATTTTCCCACTTTTTCCTACATTACAATTTAACTGTGAGGTGTGTCTAAAAGGTCTCTGAAATTACTGGGAAAGATTGTGGTATTCCTTAACAACTGCAAAGGATTTTTCTCCCTAAATTCTGTCACAGATCTCCAAAAAAATAGTGGTTATTATGAAAATTTTTGGATAAATTTACTGCATCATTAGTGGTATTTCTGAGTCACTTAGACACAGAAAGTGTGGTAAAGAAATCCAAAAACACATAACAAGTCAGAAATAACTTATGGACACAGGATTTGGTCCTCACAAGCTCAGTGGAAAAATGTTCTTCAAAAGAGTTCTGTCAGCATAAAATAATGCAATTTAAGAGTCTGTCTTTCTTTACCACTAATTTGAGTTGAATGAATCCATCTGGCTGGGCCACTGCTGATGAAAAGATAATGTTGTGAGAGAATAAAATGGGTGTGGGGGGTATGTGTGTGTATCTTGGATTCAACCATATGGAATTATCATTTTTATACATTAAAAAACAGTCAAATATGATTAATTTTACATTTTTCAAACTAATAAATATATGCGTCTGAATATATGCAAAACACAGCAGTTTGCTCCTACATATAATTATTTTGTGATAAAGAATACTTTGCATATGCACAGAATATGATCTTTGACACTTGTACACTATTTTATAATTTAAACTTCTTAGCCCTTGCAAATTTCTTAGTTCTCTTACCTTATTCCCTGATAGCATTATGATAACTGTCTTGAAGAAGAAAATTAAAACCAGTACTCATACTATTTTATTTAGCCAGAATAAAAAATATTGTATCTTCAGATATAGAAAGATATGAGACTGGTAACGTTCCAGAATATTTTCCTACAGGAAGAACTCACTCCTTTAAAAGCATTTTTATGCTATGGAAACTAGATTGTGCCCATTTTCGTAGGAGTGCACTGACATCAGGTACTGATCATATGTACAGAACATCTAAGTAGAGGAACCAAGGCCAGTCTTATGAAAAATGTAAACATCTAAATTTGTCATTTCTTTCCTTATTCTTTTCACAGAATATTGTTCTGTGACTGGTAAATATGAAACAATCAGGTCCAAAATATATTCTGTGTAGTAAACTTAATTAAATCTCTGTTGACTTTGCTATAGTTTTGTCCACTACACTCTCCAATCCAGAGGACTTTATAAACAACCAAACCAGAAAGACGGAGTACATTTTTACAGGGTTTACTTTTGAAATAAAATAAATTTTATAGTATCTTAATTTGTGTAGTATGTAATCAAACTCTTCATCTTTATTGCCTATATATTAATTAGACATAAACGTAAGTAATACACATAAATGTCAAATAACACTACTTTGTCAGAGCCAGTCCACACAGGCCTTTATTTTAATTTTGTTAGCGCTACACTATATGCCAATTCACTTAATGACTTTTTGTGGTCTCCTACTATGGACCAGAAAAGTCACGGATGTGGGGAAAACAGTTCAAAACAAGGCATCTCCTCTGTGTATATGTCAGGAATGTCAGTCTCATTTCTTCTCTAATCTCATCAGTATCATAATAATATATGTAGCTTGAATATACTCTTGCCTATGAATAACTGGTTCTGGATCAAAAGCCCCATTATATGGTCTTTATTTGCTTCCACCCCTTTTTTCTTTCCAGCCTTATCTAAATACACCAAATTTCATGCCTATGTAGAAGAGACTACAGACTCATTTCTCTTTTTGCTAGACACGCAGCCAAATTATTTCCTGATTTCTCTTTTCTGGGTAAGTGAAGATATGTTACTGAATTCTTGGCAATGTGGATAAAAATGATGAGTGACACTCAGAAAAACTGTTTCCAGTCTAGATACAGAGGAAATTGCAAAGAAGTGTAAAGATCCAGAAGCTGATAGGGGAAGTGATGAAAAATATGGTCTCCTGAATGACCCACTGGAATCTTGGATCCCCAAACAATTGTATTAGAGTTGTGACCTGAATGAGAAACAAGCATTTTTGTTCTTCAGATTTAAAAAGGTTGTTGTTTGTTTTTGTTTTTGTTTTCCCTGTTCCCTTCCACTCCTTAAGCTATTAAGACTTTGGTTGTTTTAGCTGTTAGCCAACTTTGACAAAGAACCTCAGTGATGAAGGTTTCTGGTTTTGGAACATACATGCCCACCTTATGCTGATCTTCCACTCTCGGAGACAGTTAGACTCACAAAATGGAGAAACATTTTAGAGAGAGCCTCTCATTGTGTTGACTCCTCAAGTGACAAAAAGAGAAAGTGTTTGAAGAAGACGGAGACGTGGATTATTATTGCCTTAAAGTCCTTGTTCAACTGAACTGAGATTCATTACAAATGTAACTGATGGAATCAAATCCTCTTCTGTGGTGGAGAAAGCTGAACTCAGAAATCAAGAAGATATGGGATACATGATGTCTGGTAGAGTGAGAGATCATTTATATTGCAGGAGAGAGAAGTAGTAAACTGAGGAACAAAATGGAAGGGGAATTCACTGATTTCACAGTTGAATCACACAACAAAATCACACAACAAAACTATTTATTTTTGAAGAAGGGATTTATTTATTCACTGTAATTCCAAAAACCATTGTAAAGACTCATGGTTATATTTTATAGAGGGAGAGTCCTGCTTAATATCAGAAGAAACAATTGCTAACTGGAGCTATCCCAATTAATTCTCCATTACCGGAAATATTCAATAATTCTGGATGATCATCTCTCAGGTAGAGAACCCCCCCCATCCTTGATCATCTTTTAGCCTGGTTGCTAAACTCCCACTTCCACTGCTGTAACTATTATATTTTGGCACTTTTATTAAAGCCTTCAAATCTCCTTGCTTAGGATGGTATGTGCTCTACTACAATGCCTTATAGGTTGTAGACATCTGATTCAGTTGCCATGTCCTGAATGCTTTATTCTGGACTTTTACTCTATATTATCTCAATGTGACATTTGTCACTTTCTTTGTGTAAATATAGTTACCTTAAGATATAAACAACAAAAATGTATTTTTACTTTGGAATCCCCTATGACTATACTAACAAAACAGTTGGATAAATTAATTAATTTCTGACCTTGCAGATCCTGCAGGATGCCTCAGGGACATTTACCAATTCTAAAGTTTCTTCATTCTAAGGTGAAAAATAAAAATTTAATCAAGGCTTTTTTTATTGGGTGGTTGATAGACTTGAGAGAATTTTCAGAGGAATTCTATCCTTCTAAGATGTTGGAAAACTCAATAAGATATTTTAGGTTATCACTTTCTCCCCTAGCTTGAGGCATTTCTTCTCTTCCACTGACATGCTATGCTTAGTTTATTTTTCTCACTACCAGCTTTTATCTGAATTTTCTCTGCATATGAATGTTTCCTCCATGCTATCCTTTTCAATGTTCATCCCAGTTTTATATTTCTAAAAGTTATTATTTTGCCTCCAGAAGTGAACTAATTCTCTTTCTTCTCTTTCTTTCTCTCTTTCCATATATATATAGATATACAGATATATAGAGAGAGTATATATAGTGTATATATATATATATATACACACACATATATATGAATATATGGTATGCACACTAAATATGTTTGTATATATAAATACATAATATTGAATATGTATATCATATATATACAAGTATATATAATGTACAAATGTACAAATATATAACATACAAATGTATATATATGTACAAATACATATAGGGAGATCATATGTAGAGAGTGTGTGTGTATATATATATATATATACTATATGTGTGTTTGTATCTATAAATACATATGTATTTCTCTTTTTATCATGTTAGGATATACACATATACATATGCATGCATAAATTATTATATATGATTATATTGGAGTGCCTGGCAGAAAATGGTGCTTAAAAATTTTTGTTGAGGGGCACCTGTGTGGTTCAGTCAGTTAAGTGTTCAACTCAGTTTCAGTTCAGGTAATGATCTCAAGGTTGTGAGATCAAGTCCCACATTGGGGTCTGTGCTAGGCATGGAGCCTGCTTAAGATTCTCTCTCTCCCTCTGCCCCTCCCCTCCAAAATATAAACATAAAAATAATTGTTGAATGGAGGCAAACCATGTCCTTGACTATTTATAATTTTACTAAAAACAAACTATATCTCATATCTTGTTATTCTAAGGAAAAACTCTGTGAGTATGTCATTTCTCTACTTATGTCTTATGACCCAGCTTGAGGAGTCAGCATGTATCACCATATCCCTAGATGGTGTGCCAAATTGGTCAAGAAGATCTTAACTTCCAGGTAATTCCTTCATGCCTTTAGCAGAGATCTCATTCCAAAGCTAAATAGTTGTCCAACTATTCCTGAATAAGCACAGGGCAAGTCAAAATAGAAGTCCTATCTTGGAAAATGTCCCTAAGTCCCATAAGATTGACACCTAATAAAGCAGCTTACATATTATAGCCAATATCTATCACAATGAGTAATGAACCATACACATCTCACTCATTACCTACTCAAATGAGGCTGCCCGTTGTAATTTTTGGTATTTCACCTTGTAGTTCAAACTGGCATATAGCACTATGAGTCTCCTGGGCAAATAACATTGTTTAATTCATTAATCCCCCTCCTGAAAAATGTTGTTCATCCTCCAACTGAACTATGAGCAAATAACCTGGGACTGAAAGACCTTCCACAGAGCTCCTCTGCTCTTTCTCAGCCTGGCACATATAACAAAGGTTTATGGTGCACATATGAGACTGTTTATTGAGTGTTATAAGGAGAACATTTTCAATGTAACCTAATAGGGAGACTAATATAGTAGATAGGTTTGGCTTGATGTGGTTACCAAATCATGTGTGTTGTCAGGAAAATAATTCTATAACTTCCTTGTGAAGAATGAAAAGATACACATATTCTTTAGTTCTTTCTTAGGGAGTTTGAAATTAGTACATGAAAATCCACATAACTTATCAGTGTGTAGGTTAACATAACTCGAGAACTGGTCTATAATACACACTGGGATATTTAAATCATTTAAAACATTGCTTGGCAAACGGTTACATTTACTTGACAAATTGGGATTTCTTATTAGTTTCAGTGTTGCTTTTGGCTCCAGGCTCCTCGACCACCCCCTTTACTCCCAATTTCAAACGGGATAATACTACTTGGACATATTAAAAAGGTTGTGTGGTGGAAGTAGGGGGTAGGGCAAGATAAACTATTGTGGTATATTAAATGTTTGAAAGTATATTTTAAAAACTCTCTTTGAATATTGTAGACTATGCCTGATGTGAACTTAATTTCACTTTTCTGGAATTCTTGAAGCATAAATTTGGATTACATATTAAGAGGGAGTTGTGGACAATGGAGTCCTACCTTTCCTAAGGGTTGGGATAGCCATCTATGAGCAAGTCATACAGAAAGCCTCTAAATATGGCCTGCCTGAGGACACTCAACCACAGGGATGGGACTTGGCAATGACAACCATCCCATTATCAACCAAGCCAGGTTCTGACATCAGCAAGTCAATTATGGTCAACCATAATTGGAGACTTTCTAGAGTACTGAAAGGAGAGAATTTTAGTATGGAGGGGATCTTTAGAAATCATGGTGTCCAGACCTTTTATCTTGTAGATATGGAAATATAGTCTTAAAGACATTAAGTAACTAGCCAGAAAACTAGATGAAATACATGTTAAGAGTCTTAAAAAAAATGTTAATTAGTTTGAAGTAAGCTTTTCTGGGACTAGAGTTCAGACCTCTTAATGACAATATACTGATTTTCCCTACATAACAGAGTTTCCAAGGATTAGAAAGCAAATGATTTCTGAGATATAACACAACATGGCTTTCTATTATTTTTCCCTGTCCTACTTAAATATTCTACTAAAATTAACAACCAGCTTAATGTATATCATAGTACTGTTAATTGTACATTAGCCACAAGAAAGTGTAGAAAGAATCATACTCCTGGAATGCTAAAAATCTTAAAAAAAGAAATAGATTTTTTAAATTATAGGGTGAAAGTCCATGGAATTAAATTATTCACTATACTCAACATCTTATAAAGACAGGGGCATGTACTGAAAGGCAGCTGGAAAGAAAGAAGCCAAATAGAGATGTACCTGGAGGAATATGTAGAAAGTGAGTATGTAATGATGGTCTGAAGAGAGCAAAATATGCCATTAACCTTTTAAATAGCTGACAGAAGAGAGGAAAAAATACATGAAAGGTTTATTTTAAATTCAGAGTACAGTGGCCATTTAAGCATGGAAGGGAAACAGATGAATAGAGGAACTTGAAGGCTTTGAATAGTCATTCTTCCTTTCTTTCTTTCTTTTTTTTTTTTTTTTGGTTAGACAGTTTGGGGAAAGTGGTAAACTTGTATGAAGAGTTTATATGCTTGGAATATTTAATATAGTGATTTTCACTGTTACTCCTCAATCAAAAGCTAGTCAAGAAAATAGTGGAGACTGTGCAATGCACATAGCTGTGGTTGGATTTGTTGAAGTATACAACAGATAAGACAAGGAAAAGGAGACAGATTCCACTGGATCATAAGTGAACAGATTGAATGCTATGTATATAATAAAGATTCAGCTTTCCAGGTGGGCCATGGAGGTAATCTGCATAGCTGATTGCACAGAGATGGTGGTGTTGGTGCATGTGAGGGATGTAGTTGGGAGAACAATGGAGAAGATAGCTAGACCTTAAGTCTCTTTGTCAACACTCTTAAAAAAAAAACAAACCCACATTCAGGAAGTGAGACTTCTGAGTAAGGAAATTGGTAGACCCTCTACTCAACCAAAATAGCAATTTAAATGGAAGATTATTTTATTTATTTTTTATTTTTTTAAAGATTTTATTTATTTATTTGTCAGAGAGAGAGAGCGAAAGCGAGCACAGGCAGACAGAGTGGCAGGCAGAGGCAGAGGGAGAAGCAGGCTCCCTACAGAGCAAGGAGCCCGATGTGGGACTCGATCCCAGGACGCTGGGATCATGACCTGAGCCAAAGGCAGCCGCTTAACCAACTGAGCCACCCAGGCGTCCCGGTGAAGATTATTTTAAAGCAATCACTTAAAATCCAAATTGCCTACATGGAGAAACATTCATCCAAGGAAATCTACTAAATATTTAATTAATTAATTAATCATTATTATTTTTTAATAAATTATTTAAATTTTAAATTTTTTGATAATTTTTGACCTCTCTCTATGCCTGGCATATCCCCAATCTGGGCATGTAAGTATTACTAATAAATTTCATGTTTGTTTAAAAAAGCTAGACTACCCTCCCAGCATTATAATTCATTATGTGATCACAAGGAGAAATATGGGAGGGAAGGGGAAAAATAAAGGTGGGATACAAATATAAGGAAGAAGAAAAAATAAGGAGGAAAGGCAGAAACCCAACTTAGAGCTATTTAGAAATTTTCAAATTTCAAGTCACAAAACACTTCAAAACTCTTTGTTCTTAGGTATGCGTCTCTACTGTGCTCTTCTCTGGAAAAGAAGCGCTGACCTGCTTCTTTCATACTTATTTTAAATTGCCTCGCTGATAAGAACTACTCCTAGGGGTATTGCTGACCTTTTCTCATTTACTACTGAAGACCAACTTAGCCAAAATATCTGAATCATCCAAAGCTTATTTTAATGCCTATTCATCTTCCACATTCTGTATCCTCTTGTCTTTTTGTGTCCCTGGCCCCAGATGCCCACTACACTATAGCAGCCTAACCATCATCATTTAGATCCACCACTGAACTACTAGACATTTTTCCAGGTCTCGTAGTTTCTCTGTTCTTAATTCAATTATGCCTGGTTTTGTTTGTTTGTTTGTTTGTTTGTTTGTTTTTTGTATTTGTTGTACTCATGTTGCCCTTTGGGGGATTAATAAACCCCAGACAAATGAAGTGCAGACCACTCTGGTCTTCAGATAGTTGTTGATGTAGCTCTAGCATCTCATGGTGTGGTTTGAATATATTTAAGAAGATATATTTCAGATGGAGAAAACCATTTCCACCCCATCCCTCCCACTAGGAAGGTGGCCTCCTGATATTCAGGAGTAGGTGTTTCTGGAAATTTTGTGGCTGTTAAAATTTAAAGAAGAAATTAAAAAATGTATATGTAGATGAATGAATGTAAATTATATATAAGCCATATATCCATACATGAGATATTTATGAAATTTATATATATCCATATAATATATATATATATGAAATTATATATATTCCTATACCTACACATATAAATGCCTGGATTTAATGATACAGATTTTAAAAGCATATCTAGGATCTTTACAAAAATTAAGTATGACTTAACTAAGGGGTTATTAGCTATACAAACCTTAAAGAGTTCCCCTTTTGCTCAGGTGAAGCATTTGAACTTTTGAAAGGATAAATAATAGCTTAATAAAAAAAGAGAGGAATAGTAGCAGGATTTTTTTGTGCATAGATAGGCACTCAACCTGCTTCTTGGGGCTCCAAGTGACCCCTCTGCAATACAGATCAATGCAGGCCTAATAAATGTTTTTATATGCACACCAGTGGAAGGACAAAGCCTAGGCCCCAGCACAGCAAGCAATCTTTTAGAATCTAGGCTGTGGACATGTACAAGCTTAGTCGATGTCCCTGGATGACCAATAGGGAGATTCCACGTGGTGAAGTATGTTTGGTATCTGGCAGTTTCCTCCCAACATTCTTTGTGGTTGTGTGTAATCACCATGTTCAATCTATGTACTCTATTTCTCTCATAGCATACAGAATGCTCAGTATAGACTGGCCATTTTTTAAAAATATGTCAATGTTAAAGAAAAGTTGAAGGAGCCATGCAAACAATTCTCTTCACCGAGCTCTCCCAATTGTTAGAAATTTACTGCATATAAGATATATATATATATATATAACATATCAATATATAAAATATACTATGTATAGTATACATACACACACATACAAAGAAGTCAGGGCTTCTTTCCAGAGAATATATAATATACTCTGGCATTAATCTAACTACTGAAGTTTCCATGTCATCAATTTACCTCTCCCCTACTCCCTCAAGTTTTAAGAATAGAAAATAAAATGCACTATAAGGCTTCAAGCTGTAATTTCCACTGAAATTGTTGAATTTATAAATTGCAAGTGGGAACCAAAAGTTGAAATTACAACTTTTCTAATACCTCACCCAGGTACCTTTTATTTTTAGATAATGGATGTTTCTGCCAACTCCACCAACACCAAATTTGTACACAATTGGCATTAAAAATAACTTTTTTCTCCTTTATATAAAGAAACAGACAAGAACAAGCACTAAGTTAAAAACTGTTACCACTTTCAAAAATCATTGTGAGCACAAACATTAGTTAAAAAAGGAACCAATTACAATAAAAAAATCAACAACAAGAAACACCCCCCATATCAAATAGTTATTCATTTATCATATGCGAGATGGTCTAAATAGATGTTTCTTTATTATTTTTGGTTCAGGGAAATCCTCTCTTTATGACAGTGTAAAATGAAAAGAGGAGGTGTCAAATGTAAATGATTTGAAAGAATATTTTAAAGAGACTATTTTAAATATCTCATAATAGACCTGATATGAGTATCATTTACTCACTAAAGATAAAAATACTTTTAAAATCATGACTGCAGAGAGCCTTTAACAACACAATAGAAATATTCTATCACTTGACATGTTTTGTTTTAGTTAATATTCTAGCAAGTATTCCCCAAAATTGGGCTACACAGGAGGTTGAGAATGAAGATACTTAAGCCACTCCAGTATAAATTATAATTATACTTTGATTATGGGTAAACTGAGAAAAGGACACATCATATTAAAAATGGTGAGAAAAGGACATTGGAGAACATCCATATTTAAAAGATTGGCATAGGTAGAGACAGACCTCAAAGTCATCATACTAAAATGTAATATGATATGACACCGAAAAAGGATATACAAAGTTGGGATTCATAGATGTCTAGAAGATAAATGAAAGCCTATGTTAACACAAAGGCTTGTATGTGATGTTCATAGTAACAATCATATTAGCAAAAGAAATGTGGCAATCACCCAAATGCCCATCAGTTAGTGAATGTATACACTCAATGCTGTATCCATACACAGAATACTATTCAGTAATAAAAAGAACAGAGAATGATGCATGCTTCTACATGAGGAGACTCCCGCCCATATATAGCTGAAATAAATCAGTCATAAGAGACCACTTACTATATGAATCAATTTATATAAAATGTTCAGAAAAGGCAAATGTATATATAGAGAAAGTACATGGGTAGTTGCCTCAGGTCAGAGGTAGAAATAAGGAGTGGGTGCTAATGATTCCTTTCGGAGTGATAGAATTGTTCTAAAACTGGATTGTGATGTTGCTGGGCAACTCTCTGAACTTACAGAAATGATTAAACTACACACATTGAAAAAGTCAATATTGTAATATACATGTTATAATCCACAAAGTGGAAATAAGTTCAGTTGGGATTCAAAAGAGAGAAAAATCAGTTGTTGTTACAGACAGACTCCATGGAAGAGAAGGTATTCCAGAGCTATTTTAAAGCTTAGGTATGATTTCATTTTATGTATTCATTTATCGTAACTATCTCTTTATGAAAAGAACAAAAATAAAAGTTATATTTGAAATTGAATTAAATATCAATATAATATGAGAATTAAATATTTAATTATAAGGGATGAGGTAAATAAAAAGTATTAAAAATATCTAAGTTTCAGTTGTAAATCTTTGCCTTGGATTATAGGATCCTAAGGACAATGTGGGACATTGTGAGTTTATATAATTCTCATTGTCTAAGCAGGGCAGGACTTGGTTATGTAAAGTTGTGAAGGATTAGCAATCATAAAAAACTGATGAAATTAATAATGGCATCCAACTTTTCAAGAACAAGACTGGAAGCCAGAAGATAGCAGATTGAATTTCTTTAAAATTCAGGGAAGAGACAACATACCTAGCTAAACTATGAATAAAGTAAGTTAGAGGGGTGCCTGGATGGCTCAGTCGGTAAAGGTCTGCTTTTGGCTCAGGTCATGAGCCTAGGTTCCTGGGACTGAGCCCCACCTGGGGTTCCTAGGAGTCTGCTTCTCCCTCTCCTTCTACCTCTGCCCCTCTCCCCCTGCTTGTGCTCTCTCTGTCAAATAAATAAAACCTTATTTTTTTTTTTAATTTTACTCCAGTGATGTGTCTTTTCTTAGAAAGCTACTAGAGTTTCTAATTCTGAAATGTGAACTCAAACCAAGAAATAAAAAGATAAGTTGTCCAGGAAATGTAACACAACACAGAGATTGCTGATTACAACAACCAGATAGATAAGCAATTATGCATATGGACCAGCAGCCAGCAACTGAATAGTGAGGCTAGCCTGGAGCAGAATAAGGTCCTTAGGGGAGAGATCACTCCCTAGAAGGGAGGGCAGGAGGGAGAGAGAAATTTCAGAGATAGAAATATCTGGAGTTGTGTTCAAGTATACAGAAAACTGATAGTTGACCTAAAAATAATATAATCACTGACTCTTGATTTAACCAAGCAGGAAATAGAGAAAATGAGAGAATATGGAAAAGGGAAGCAGAATGTGATGGAGCAAGTGTAAGAAAGCTGAGTTATCAACTGCCAAAAAGGAAGTCAACAAATAACCTTCAAACTTGACAAATCAAGAAATAGCAGTGTTTATGAAAAAGTGCTCCACATCACTCGGTACCAGGGAAATACAAGTCAAAACCACAATGAGATACCACCTCACATCAGTCAGAATGGCTAAGATTAACAAGTCAGGAAATGGCAGATGCTGGCGAGGATGCAGAGAAAGGAGAACCCTCCTGCCCTGTTGGTGGGAATGCAAGCTGGTGCAACCACTCTGGAAAACAGCATGGAGGTTCCTCAAAAAGTTGAGAATAGAGCTACCTTATGACCCAGCAATTGCGCTACTGGGTATTTACACTAAAGATACAAACATAGTGATCCGAAGGGGCATGTGAACCCGAATGTTTATAGATGAAAAGAACCTAGATGTCCATCAACAGATGAATGGATAAGAAGAAAGATTATATATATATATAGTGGAATACTATGCAGCCATCAAAAGAAATGAGATCTTGCCATTTGCGATGACATGGATGGAACTAGAGGGTATTGTGTATAGCAAAATAAGTCAACCAGAGAAAGACAGCTATCATATGATCTCCCTGATATGAGGAAGTGGAGATCCAACATGGGGAGTTTGGGGGGTAGGAAAAGAATAAATGAAACAAGATGGGATTGGGAGGGAGACAAACCATAAGAGACTCTTAATGTCACAAAACAAACTGAGGGTGGCAGGGGGAGGGGAGGTAGGGAGAGGGTGGCGGACATTGGGGAGGGTATGTGATATGGTGAGTGTTGTGAAGTGTGTAAACCTGGTGATTCACAGACCTGTACCTCTGGGACTAATAATACATTATATGTTTATTAAAAAATTTAAAAAAAAAGAAATAGTAGTGTGTATGGGGTAACCAGGTGATAGGTATTAAGGTGGGGCATGTGATGTGATGAGCACTTGGTGTTATATGCAACTAATGAATTATTGAACATTACATCAAAAACTAATGATGTACTATACATTGGCTAACTGAACTTAATAAAAAGAAAAAAGAAAAAAAAGAAATAGTATAGACATCTATTTAATGACATAGAGGTGAGGATTAGAAAAGCATATGTAAGACCATCGAAAGTCATTTTTGAGACTTGATGTTGGACAACAGGGAGAATTGAGCAGCTGTATATTTTACTATATGACTAATAGTGCTATTTAATTTTACTTTACATCAGATATATAATTTTCTTTGATATTAATAAAAATTAGTTATAAGGAATTAAAAGTACTCTATAAGAAATCTCAGTTTTGTTAACTATACTGCAAGCAAAAGATGCATTGACAGTATGGATCAGCTATTTTCATTAACATTTGTGTAAAACTTCCAGACCAGTA
The DNA here is from genome assembly GCA_003697995.1 of Taxidea taxus jeffersonii. Classification (NCBI taxonomy): domain Eukaryota; kingdom Metazoa; phylum Chordata; class Mammalia; order Carnivora; family Mustelidae; genus Taxidea; species Taxidea taxus. The sequence continues at coordinate 23,313 of ML103256.1, forward strand.
CTTATAATGGAAAATCAAAGAGGAAAATAGCTTAGCAGTATAAGAATTCACACTGTTTCATTTAAATAAGTGAGAAAGTTCTGAATGGACCAGAATAAATTCCACTATATTTTAATGATACAGAATATACTCTCAATAATAATATGACTTTAAAATTATATAAGCTATATAGTTAAACAAACATATATATGTTTATATATACATCCAAATATTTCTATATGACACAGATAAAGACAGAGTAATTTACTGAGGGAGCTTCATTAAAACCCTGTGAAGTGACGTGGGTAAGAATTTGGCATGGTACTATCAGGGATATAAAAATCCAACTTAGAGAGGCTGAAGGTCCCTATTAAATGTACCCAAATGATCAGGATATAATCAACACTTATGTCTGGATTTTTCTACTTATATCAAGTTCATAGACCTTCTACCTTAATATCAAATAGGAAAAATGAATTGTATCTAAAAATTTTTAAATGATTAAACTATAAAAGATGTAGCATAACTTGCTCTGAAATCTATTTTTTCCTCTGATGGTATAAGAGATATCTTGTCTGCAGAGAAAGAGAATTTCAGTCTTTTATCATGTTGGTGCTACAAATTTAGATAAAAGTACAGACATTTTATATTACCAATTTTATATTGCTTATTATTACTAAGATGCATTCTTTTGTATTTTATATAGGTCATACAGTCTCATTTACAAATGTTGAAAATACAGAGAGAGAATGGTTTCCATGACGTATATAGTTGATTTTGTGTTTCTTTGGAAAAAAAAGTAAGGAAATATTGTTCACAGCTTAAGAAAAAAAAACAACAACAACAAAAACGAAACTGTAGGACAGTTCTTTACTCCTTTCCACATCTCTCTTCTGAAACAACAACCGCAAAAATCATCCACTATTGTACATTTCACACGCACACACATACATACACTTTATGTTTTGGTTAAAGCAAGAAGTTTCATTCCCATTCTTCACTTCATTCCCATTCTTTGTAGTACAACATCCCAATGATATTTCATATTTTTCTGTATGCTTGTGTTTTTCAAGAGGTTTAGCTGAAACATTTGTTATATAAACTTGTTCCAGCCAGATTAAACAATTCTATTAAATATTGGAGATGACACATACTACATTTATTTGAGAAAGAAATAAGTGATGGTTATACATAACATAAAAAAGAAAACTTGATCAACCATTCTCCTAAAGCATATCTATAAATAAATATGCATCTATCTTTCAAAAGTGAGAACTCCAATATCACATAGATAGCAACTTCCAGAGTTTGAATTTGTATCTCCTACACAAAATACTCAAGTATGTAATCAACATGCATATATTAAGAATGTTTTGGGGGCACCTGAGTGGCTCAGGTGGTTAAGCGTCTGCCTTTGCTTCTGGTTGTGATCTCAGGATCCTGGGATCCAGCCCTGAGTCATAGCTGGGCTCCCTGCTCAGCAGGAAGGCTGTTTCTCCCTCTCCCTCTGCTGCTCCCCACACCACTCATGGTCTCTCTTTCTCTCAAATAAATTAAAAAAAAAAAATTTTAAAGAGTGTTTTTGTTTTGTGCTTTAGAATTAAACAGCAGATAATGTCATATATCTAAGATGTATATTTCTTATCAGATTGAAACTTTCAAGGACACCCACTGTCTTCTTGTCAGGACAATCTTTTTCCTGCTGGAACATCCTTTTCTGTTTCATATCAACTACTTAAACATTTCAAAACAAACATATTAAAACAAAACATTTGTATTAAAGGCAAATTCGTGCACCTGGCCAAAAGATATTTTCATTCAAAGGGGAAATTGTTATTTTATGCTACTTGTATTGTCTCAGAAAGCAAACACAAATATTGTTACTATAACAACATCTGTGATCCTGATTTATTTATTATTAGCTTTTTAGTAAATACTGTAAAATGAGCACAGTAGTTGGATTTATATCTCCAAAGAGTAATAAACAGGGGACAATTAACTGGTAATTATTTCCACCTGCTGAACTCTATTTTGAGGCAATTTGATTAATTAACAGCAAAGATCTGTCATCATTAGATCTGGAGCCTTTTATTTTTCTTTTTCAAAACACCAAAATATTGTTAACATTAGTTTGGAGTAGAGTCTCCTGTCCATTTTCTGGGTCATTGCTCCTGAACTAATTACCCACATAATTGGAAAACGTGGCTACTGTTAATCAATGTGAAAATGTGGTTTCCTTTGAAAAGTTTAGAGTGATTTTGAAAAATGGAAAACATATTAAAAAAAAGAGGAAATTAGCATTTGAGATGGTTATACCAAATGTTTTTGAATTGTTATGCATAGGTGGGGGTACTTTTATTAAAATCAAATATATATTTTTTAATCAGTAAACTCTATCCTGAAACTAATATTTAAAAAAATCAAGTGCATTTTCTTTGGAAGGAAATTTAACAATTTATTGAAATTTGCTTTTATCCTGCATGGACTTTTAATCTTGCTTTTTCTTGTTACATGAATGGTGCGAAGCAGTCTTTTAGGTCAATTAGATCTGGAGTTCTTCCTGATTTAAGATTGTGTAGAAACTAATAGCTGTCTCTTGGCTTGCCTTTCTTTCTTCAAAGATTAATGCATTGCAATACTGTATGAACTTTCTAATCAGAGCATACAACTGGGGCCTCTCCTATCTTTAATCTTCATTATGTATGTTAGGCAATAAACAAAGGCCAGCATGAATGGTGAAAAGTAACAAAAATGCAAAGGATTGTGTCTTCTTAAAAAATTCATGAACATGCTGCCACAGTAGCCCAACTGTGAGTGTTAGGAAATTTCATAAATTTCATAAATCCAAATTGACAAGTTCAATCTCACAAATGCTATGTGAATCAAGTCGAAGGAATTCATCATGCTTTCCATGTCATTGGGAGAAAAAAATCATGCTCTGAAAAGGTAGAAACTATACTGTAATGAGCATTTGCATTTCTGAAAGCTTAATTTCCTTACTTTTGGATTCAGAGCATAAAACTTGCCTTTTGTCATTATAAGTGCTGGCTGGAGGAGAGGAAGCATAGATTTCCCTAATCCTTCTTATGATTTAGTTGCTATATTTTATCAGAATTCATGCTCTGCTTACCACAAGTATGCCATTTTGATATGTATTTAGCTAGACTTCTGGGAGGGCAGTTTGGGAGACTGAGGGGAAATAACCCATAGCTCAGGTTTATTGTAGGTGTGATGCAATCTTGTAATCTCAAACTAGCATGAGACAATTTTTCAAATAAATTAAAATATGTAGAAGGGGCACATGCACCCCAGTGTTCATAGCAGCAATGCCCACAATAGCCAAACTGTGGAAGGAGCTGAGATGCCCTTCAAAAGATGACTGGAAAAGGAAGATGTGGTCCATATATACAATGGAATATTATTCAGCCATCAGAATTGACCAATACTCACCATTTGTATCGACATGGATGAACTGGAGGAGATTATGTTAAGTGAAGTAAGTCAAACAGAGAAAAACAATTATCATATACTTTCACTCATATGTGGAACATAAGCAATAGCACAGAGGATTATAGGAGAAGGGAAGAAAATCTGAAGGGGGAGAAATCAGAAAGGGAGATGAACCATGAGAGATAATTTAAAAATGATCATTTTAAGCCAACCACTTCCAGATAGTGTCATCCTGTTCTTCATTTTCTCCTAAATGAGGAATGTTCAGAACTGAATAAATGTTTAAATTTAATGTTATTACCTCCCAATAAGGGAAGTGATATTGTTGTTATCTGAATTTGGAATATGCATACATAAACCTTTTAAGTCACAATTTAAAAAGAAATGAACAAGTGATGAGATTAAATGTTCCTGAATTTCACAGATCAATTGTTGGAAAACTTTCCTGAAGCTTCCTGAAGCTAATTTCTGAACCAAAAAAAAAAAAAAAAAAGTCACTAATTTATTTTAGACATTAACTTTCCAAAACAGATCTGGGCCCATCTAAAATTAGAGTCCCCTCTCTCCTGCCACCGTTCCTCCCCGCCTTATTTTTGCTTGTTTGTGTCAGTTATCACTCTTTTTCCAAATGTTTATTTCTTTCAACAATATCATATTCAGGATTTTTTTAAAGTTTAATTTATTTTCTGCAAAGAAGTAGGAGAAGATGGAAGAGGGAAAAGAGAAAGGAGGAAAGAGGAAGAAAGGAAAGTCCTTAGGTATCTAAGCAATAGGGTCTTTAGTGTTTGAAAGTGCAGGATGTGGGATCTAACCACTTGGGTTTAAATCCAGATGTTGCTGGGTTAGAGGTGCCTAATCTCTGGAAAATTACTTATCTCAGTCCGTGGCTCAGTTTCCACATATAAAAAAGGTGTTTAAAAAAAAAAAAAGAAGAAAAAGGAGTTAATTATCTACTTTTTGAGCTTTCTGTGAAAATAATATGGATTAATTCCATGCAAACTTCTTATCACAGAATCTGGTATATAATAAACTCAGTAACTTTTAGCTCTTAAGCAACAATGACTCCATGGTCCTTACAATTAACTTTGGTCAGGTTTAAATCTAAACCAAACTGAATTCAAAACTGCTTATTCCATAAGGAAATAAGCCATTGGATATTAATACACTTTGTTGCTGTGGAATCTGGGCTCAAGATGAAGCAATTTTAATTTAGTAGTCATATTCTAAACTCATAACTTAATTAAATTCAGTACTCAAGGTGCCTGGATGACACATCTGGAAAAAATGGAATTCTTTGGCACCGAAACCATTTCACATACAGTAATGTCTGATTTGTGATACTGTTGTTTGGCCTCACAGTTGATGTTGTGATAGAACAATCCAGATGTGCAGCAAGCCCTAAGTCCAAAGCAGTCTTGCTAATGCACACAGTGATGGAGCCAGTCCGGGTGATGTTATGGATAACCAGAACAGAAGAATGAGACAATGCAGATGGTGAGCCAGATTGTATGTCTGCAGAATAAAAATGACTGCAGAACCTATATGCTTGGCAGTTGTGTTCTGTGGCCTTTCCATAATATTTTAACAAGGTGGTTGTGGATAAGCTAAGCAGAAGTAATCCATATCTACCAGGTGCACCTACATCTGAGATTGGAAATTGAATCTGAACAAGAAAACATTTTTGGTGGGAAAATGCCAGCAGAGCTTTGGGAGTGGGTTAAACAGCAGGTATCACTGGACCCGCCTAACTGTTAAAGACTTTTGATGTCCAACTTCAAAGTCCACTTGTGGTGCGACTTGGAAAACTTAAAATTCTCTATGTTTCAGTTTTCTCCTCTGTGAGAAGGGGATGGCATTGTACCCGGACACGGAGGTAGTACAAGAATTTAACGATTCCCTGTATGTAAAACCACTTAAGTTGATGCATGGCATGTGATAAACTCCAAACTATATCCAGAGCAGATACAAAATGCACATGAAGTATGTGGAGATTAGGAAGAATGGAGACATAAAATCTACCCTCTGGTTTGTACTAAGAATTCGGCATAGTATCGTATCTAACTCTGTTTCCTAGTCCCACCCTGCCAAATCAGGCCTTCACAATGACTTCCATGGATCCTTCCTCCACAATTTAATAAAATAGATAAAAAAATAAATTATATAATTATAATAATATAATTTTATATAGAGACATATTATGTAATTATATATATTTTTTAAATTATGCTTTATGAGCATATTGATAGAAAAGCTAATATACTAATATGGATGAAAACATTGTTTTTCAACCTAAAAGTTCAGCTTCTTTTTCTCACTGATTTTAAAAGGAATTAAAACGTGTTTGTTAGCCCCTGAAAGTACTGTGGGCCCTTGCCACTGTGCCTACTGGAGAAGTCAGCACTGTATCAAATACCACCATTGCCATTTAACCATTGAAAATCAGAAAGGTTAAGAAACTGAATGCAGATTTACATATTCATTTATTTATTTAAAAGATTTTATTCACTTACTTGAGAGAGACAGAGTGAACAAGAGAGAGAGCATTAAGTGAGGAGAGGGAAAGAGGGAGGGGAAGAAGCCGACTCCCTGCTGAGCAGTGCTGGCTGGACCCCAGGACACCAGGGTCATGACCTGAGCCAAAGGCAGTCTCTTAACCAACTGAGCCACCCAGGCATCCCAAGACTTAAATATTTAATATGTGGCCGAACCAAGATTTTAAACTTGAATTGAATTCTAAAGTTCATGTTCTTTTTCCCTTCTCACTGAGTGCTTCCCAAGGGGAGATGTACCTGAAATGGTCCATGTTTGACTTTGACCACTGTCCCTCATTCCACTCCCAGGACCACCGTCTTCCTGTTGGCCATTTGTTGCTGGCATCCCACTTCCTTTTTCCTGTTTCTGTTTCTGATCTTTTCCTTTAACACCTCCCCAAAATGTCATTCTTTTCCCAGTAGCGAAACTTTCATTCTCTCCTAGTTAGTAAACAGTTACTGATTTTTTTTTTCAAAACAATCTAGTAGATTACATTCTACAAAGATATTAATGACTTGATAATGACACATGTTCCTCATTGAAAAATAGTCTCATTAATAACAGAAGAATCCTGAAGTCAAAGGATTTTTAGGTAAAATATTGCTTTAACAGTAGTAGTATTCTGCTCAGGCTGCCATAACAAAGTACTGTAAAATGAATGGCTTCCACAATATAAATTTATTTTCTCACAGATCTGGAGGCTAGAATTCCACAATCAAACTGTTGGCAGGGTTCATATCTACTGATGGCTCTGAGAGAAAGATCTGTTATAGGCTTCTCTTCTTAGCCTGTAGATAACTGTCTTTTCTCTGTGTCACCTCACATCATTTTCCCTCTATGTGTGTCTTAAGTTCAGTTTTCCCTTTTTGTATAATGGGAAGTCATTTTGGATTAGGACCCATCCTACTGACCTCATTTTAACCTGATTACATCTATAAAGACCCGGTCTCCAAATAAAGGAATATTCTAAGGTCCTAGAGGTTAACTCTTTGATGTAAGAATTTGGGGTGACTCTATTCAACCCAAAACAAAATGTTACAGATTGAAATATAATAAAACCAATTTTGGAGAAAGTTTGATTAGAAGACTGAGCCAGGGTGGCTCAGTATGTTAAGTATTGGACTCATGGGTTTGGCTCAGGTCACAATCTCAGGGTCCTGAGATGGAGCCTGGCATCAGCATCCACTCCAGGCTGGGCATGGAAAGGTCTTTTCTAACCCCCCTAATACCACTTTGTAAAAAAAGGTCCTGCCATTCCCACGGGCAATGCATTCATTCAGACCCATACTTTCTTCTCCTAGACTGCTATAAAAGATACTTTCTTATATTTTTGTTTAACTCTATCACCACCTTTTATCAATAGATAAGCACCTATTGATACCCTTGGGCAATAGATAATAATGCACCTAAACCAGAATTTTACAACCTTGACAATATTGGGATCTGGGGCCAGAAACATTTTAATTGTGGGGCGTTGTCCTGTGTATTACAATATATTTAACCACATTCTTGGCCTCTGATGACCAGTTGCCAGGAGCATCCTCTCCCTGTACCCCTCCCCCCAAGTTCTGACAACAAAAGCCTTCCACAAATATTACAAATATCCTCTGAAGGAAGGAGAAGCAAAATCACCCCCAGGTGAGAACCACCGCTTTAAACAAATACAACTGAAATACTTAGGCCAACAAGATCTTAACAGCTACTTTATAGAAAAATTCTAATAATTAATAATGATAATCTTAAAAGAATTTTCAGATCTTTTAAAACAAAATTATTTTTTTCCTTTAAAACAAAGTAGGAGGGATGTCTGAGTGGGTCAGATGTTTAAGCATCTGCCTTCAGCTCAGGTTGTGATTCCAGGGTCCTGAGATGGAACCCCAGATCAGGCTCCCTCCTCAGCGGTCTGCTTTCCCTCTGCCTCTCTCCACAGCTCATGTTCCCTCTCTCTCTCTCTCTCTCAAATGAATAAATAAACTCTTTTAATAAATAAATAAATAAATAAATAAATAAGACAAAGTAGGAGCTAAAAGAGATTGACCATTACCACCTAGTAATGAAAGCAAGGATAGAGACTTTGTGGTAATTAAACAAAAAAGCTGACTGAAAGTAATGATTGATAAAATGGGAATTATTTCTTGGCCTTGCTCCTTACACTGGGTGGCTAAATTATCTGCCTCTTTGCATCTCAATGATCTTTCAGAAATTGCACATGCTTATAGCTTGGATAAACAATTTCTTAGAATGTATTTGTTTGTGTGAAATGTCAAGGTAATTGTACCATTTTGGAAGCCAAAAGGCCTTAGGTCCCTTGCTTCTATCCCCTGTCTGTCATCATTTATGACATTTATTTTTACTCGCATCCACTCATGTGTTCATTCATTCATTCACACATTCACTCATTCATCAAATTTGGTCAGTATCTACTGAATACCAGATGCTATGCTTGATATCATGAAAGCCAATTCATGGGACGCCTGGGTGGCTCAGTTGGTTAAGCGGCTGCCTTCGGCTCAGGTCATGATCCCAGCGTCCTGGGATCGAGTCCCACATCCGGCTCCTTGCTTGGCAGGGAGCCTGCTTCTCCCTCTGCCTCTGCTTGCCACTCTGTCTGCCTGTGCTCGCTCCTGAGCTCTCTCTCTATCTGACAAATAAATAAATAAAATCTTAAAAATAAAATAAAAAAATAAAAAATAAAAAAAATGAAAGCCAATTCATTATAGCTATTGATACATTTGTTATGGGCTATTATTTAGGACAACAAAGAATGTAGAGAGATCTGAGAACTTGTCTAGTAAGATCACTAATGCTGCAGCCACTGGTTCAGAGAAGAAGGAAATGTAACCCATGCTTATTCAATATGAGTGTAGGTCAAGATTTTTTGTCTGATGACTGAGAGAATACTTTTGTTCCTGATAGACATGCATGAAGATGCTGATGGCCTTGGTTGTCACAGGTAGCTGACTCACAATCACAGAGAGGATATGTCTTAGGTCAAGGAAATCAGAACTGCAGAGCAGAGAGATGAAAGGAAGTTTAGTACTTGATGGCATCATTAAGTAACCAGATACACCCTTTTTAGAAGCTTAAAATGATGCTGCTATTTTCTGATTCTATGTCAATTGTCTCTCTTTAAAAAAAAAATGTATGGAGTGTTTATAACTTGTTACTAAAAGCATCTATCCAATTCAGTCCTCCTTAGACAAAGATAACAACTTGGAGGTGGTCATGTCTTTTTTTTTTTTTTTTTTTCTTACATTTCATGAAGCTCTTTATTGAAGCAGGCTAAACATCTCTTCTTGGTTGATGTGAAGAATAGAAAGTTTATATGTGCCCTTTAGAGTAGAAACCACACTGAGATGTTATGGGTGGAACTAATCCATTTCTCATCTGCTATCAGAGCAGAATTCTATGAGTTCTGTACACTTTTCTCTTACTAGTGTAAAATGAAGATGCACCTTTGAACTTGCCTGATAGACTTTAACTGCACCATACTGGTGGTCCAATCATTCTGATCCACAACTTATCATTTCCATATCTCTTCCATTAACACCTCATCTCTCACACCTCAGAATGGCTTGGGTTGTAGGTTTTCTCTGAGCTAAGGAATAGAAACTTTCTTTAGAAATGAAATGTGGGGCACCTGGGTAGCTCAGTCATTAAGCATCTGCCTTCGGCTTAGGTAATGATCCCAGGGTTCTGGTATCGAGCCCTGCATCGGGCTCCCTGGTTGGCGAGAGGCCTGCTTCTCTCGCTCTCCCACTCCTCCTGCTTAAGTTCCCTCTCTTGCTGTGTCTCTCTCTATCAAATAAATAAAATCTTTAAAAAATAAAATAAAAAATAAAAATAAATAAAATAAAAAATAAAATGCATTTTTGACAGATTAAAATTCAGAGACTTCAAGACTTGGAAGAAATTATAATGAAAAAAGATTCTTGCTTTTCCTTTATGTCTGGCCTGTCTTATGATAACCATGGAATTGATCCTGTCCCAAGCAGGACCCAGTGGGCCTCTATATGCTCATATGTTCCCTGTTCATCTGTGTTCTTATCTTTCTTTCAATTCATCTTAGGAGTCTGTGAAAACTTCTTCCTCTCATCTTTCAGCCAACCCGATGAATGATTTTTTAAACATTTCCATATCATCCCCTCTGCATCAATTTTCAGATCAGCAAGCTCTGTAAATGGTTTATTGTGATCAAATATATCATTTCTGCATTTGTTAGAAGAAGGTGTGAATTGTAAATTCCTGAAAAAAATGTCACATTTTTCGTTGAAGGTATTTGTTGACAAAATACAAATGTCAATAAAACCAGTCCCCAGGGTTTGTCTCTATAAAGTATCTATCTATCTATCATCTATCTATCTATCATCTGTCTTCTATCTATCATCTATCTATTGACTTATCTATCTAAATGTCTGAAAGAACCTTTAGCTCTCAATCATCTCACTAAACCAGTATCAACTGAGCTATGCTTTGCTATATGCCTGGTGGCAGTGTCTTTGATGTGTTGATGAGCAAACCAAAAATATAAAGTATGTTTGTGCTGTAAGTAGCTTTGAGTCTAGATAAAGAAATAATATTTGCAGATGTAGTCATTTGTATGAAACATGATTCTGATTCAACAACCTGCATCCGATGAGGGATAAGGCAGTCAGGAAATGCCTAGTGACGAAGGAGGAATTAAAGCAGAGTCAGAAATGAAATGATAATTTCAAATGAGTAAGAGGGATTGTCGGTATTATTAATCAGAGTGGGGAACTGGGAACCAGATCAGACAGAGCCATTAGAATAAGCACAAGATAGATGTATAAAGATAAAAGTAATAATAATGATAATGGAGATTTTTAGGGGTCCTGCTCCTGTGCCAATCTATAAAGCATTTTACATATTGTATATCAGACAGAAAGGTTATATTATCCATATCTTTTCCACAATAAAAGATGTCTGATGGATTACTTTTCACACTTTCCTTTATGTTCATATAAACACACACACACATGCACATAAACTCACACACACACATATACATGTAGAATATAAGGGAAGATCATTTTAGATTTTACTAAAAGCCAATCATTTACTATAAACTTTACAACATCTTGCTGTTTCCATGTGATACGTACACCTTGGAAATCTACTTTAGCTTCTACAGATGAAATTCGTATATTCATGGCTGTACTCAATGGTATGGATGAACCACAGTTTTTATTTTATTTTTTTAATTTTATTTATTATTCATTTATTTGTCAGAGAGAGAGAGAGAGCACAAGCAGGTAGAAGCAGAGAGAGAAGCAGGCTCCCTGCCGAGGAAAGAGCCCCACACAGGACTCGATCCCAGGACTCTGGGATCATGGCCTGAGCCGAAGGCAGCAGCTTAACCAACTGAACCACCCAGGCGTCCCTGAACCACAGTTTTTAAAACCATTATCGTATTAATAGGTATTCACATTGTTCCATATTTTTTTTTAATTTGGTACAAATAATACTATGAAAAAACATCTTTATATTTGAATTCTTTCATGTTGGTGATTTCTGCTTAAATATTAAACTATATACTGACAGATTATATTCCAAGAATGTTTTAACAATTCATGTTGTCATTAGTCAGCAATATTTTACCATTTTTTAAAAATTTCATTGAAGCTAATGTGTATAAATGAATATAGTATGATTATTCTAAGTTGCATTTCTCTGATTTTTAGGGTTGTTCAACATATGTTTTTGTTTGTTTAATTAATATTTAAATGAATTTTATGTAATAAATATTTTTGTTTATTTATTAGTCAATATTTATTTACCATCATTCAAAATCTTCAACTGATAGTGAATGTATTTCCTGTGTTGCTCATCTCTGAAAGACATTTTTTCAGCCTACAATACAGTATTGTTAACTAGTCACCTTGTACTAGATCCTAGTACTATGTACTAGATCCTAAGAACTTACTTGCCTTACCTAAATGAAGCTTTTTACCCTATGACCAACCTTTCTCCAACCACATAGTTCTGGGAAAGGTATAGCAGCTGAGCTCAAACTGGCAGAGAACATGGGTGGATGCCCTACCTCTGTGAGGTGTCTGCTGTCACAGTAGTGGTTAAGGCTACCGTGTTCCTTGGTGGTGGTGGCTGTAGGGTTCTCCTATTCTCCTGTTGACCCATGGGGTAAAGTTCTAGTCCGCGGTATCCCTTTTCAACCTGGGTCCATTGTACAGGCATGCAGAGAGCATCAGTGGAGCTGGAGTTCTGGGCTGGGGTAGAATTGCCAGGGGCTTGGAGCCTAGAATACAGGTGTACTTCCTCAATGGTGGAGCTTTTGTCTGAGGTGTGGGCATAGGCAGATCACCCACAGCACTGAGGTCTGGGTCTCTGGGGCTGACTTTTGTTACTCAGCCCCAGAGACCCATGAAATGCTGTATCAGCGCATGCCTAGGGATCATGGCACAGCAGTAGTATGGCCCTAGAGATGGCTGGTCAACGTCCTGACCGAAGCCACAGGGTTCAGGGTGCAGAGCAGCAGCAACGTATCCCCATGACTCAGGACCCAGAGGACATAGCAAAGCATCAGCATGGCCTCAGTGATGGGGAGTCAAAGCTGTGACTTAGTGCCCACGAGGGAAGTACAATACCATTGGCAGCTCTGGTCCTGTAGATGGCCAGAGGAGTCCTCATCTGCTGGGGGAGGGTCAGCATCAACCGAGGTCCATGGGAACACTTTTCACTGCAGCAAGAGCTCCAGCCTGGGGACTCCATGCAGTTTTATAAGCCAAGCTCAACATTTGTGAAGACTAGAGGGGTACTTAGTAGCAAAGACTGTGGATGTTCACGGCAGCAATGAGTTTTTGTGGGATGGTCCCATTCTCCTTTCTCCTAGGGGGTGAAATCCCTCCAAGGGGATCCTTCTTGGCACCACACTACCAAATCGCTAAAGAAGAACCGCAATGAGATGTCACTTCACACCTGTTAGGATGGCTATTATCCAAAAGACAAGAGATAACAGATGTTAATAAAGATGTGGGAAAAGAGAACCCTCCTGCACTGTTAGTGGGTGTGTAAATTGGTGCAGCCACTGTGGTGAACAGCACTGAGAGATGGTAAAATCCTTTCTACACTTTTCTATGGGGTCCTCTCGGGTTTCTGGGCCCCAAAAGGCTCCTGATGCTTCTTTGTTGTAATCCAGAGGATTCCCAAAGTTAGTTTTGTCAGTGTGTAGTTCTTTATTCATTGCTTTTGTTGTTTTTGGGGGAAAAGATGAGTGTTGGGACCTCCTACCCTGCCATCTTGATGATATCACCTAAGGCCTTCTTTTCAAAGTGACCTTCCTCTTTAGTAAAAGAATCCAGCACATTTTTATTTATGTGAAACATAATGTGTTTATACTTTCATCTTATAATCTTAATATTATACTTGTTCATACTTCCTGTACCATATTTTTCTTTTTTTCCTGTTGCTTATTTATGTTGATTTGAACAAGTTATTTTGCAATCCAGTTTTTCCCTTGTCATTTAGATGTTCTATTGCACATACACTAATATGCACATCTCTTTTACCCTTACACTCAAACATATTTATGCACTATTGTATGAAAAAATACCATGTGTTTTCTTTTCTAATTCACTAAAATCCCACATGATCCTACATCTAACTGACTAAGATAAAACCATTAGAATTATTTTATTGCTGTGTACTTTCAGAACATTACACTCATCTCCATTAAATTAAAAAAAAACTTATCTTATAGTAAAGAGGGACCAGTGATAAATCTAAAAATACCTTATACAAACAAGTAAGAAAGGGCTCATGCAAGTACAAAAGAAGAGGTAAAAGAACCAAACAGAAGTAGTTGTGATCAAATGTGTAAATTTATTTTTAAAAATGCAACATTTGGGGATATAGAATTAAAAAGTAATTCATTCAAATCATCCAAATCTGAATAACACAGATGAAATAAGCAATAATTACTTGTATAAATAAAAATGTGGTTTTAGATAATAAAAATAAGTCTATCAAATAGGACCCTTCCACTCTGTGTTACTTGATTATTCTACTTCACCAGCCAGAGGTACAAATGAATCACAGTCACTTATATTTTTAATCAAGGTCCAAGTTCTAACTATCTAACCTATTAAATAATTTAGTGTCTCCATGTCGAGGCTTTGTTCCACTATCCTGGCCTCAGCCCATCTCCTCATCTACATTTATAAAGAGCTTTAGGTGCTTACTCAGACTTGATTCCAATTTCCAGCGAGTGTGACAAATGAAGAGTCTGATAAGTTCACTATTGGTTTCCTCTCTTCTATTACCCCTCTAGTTTTACTGTTGAATAATAGTTGTGACATTCATGAAGAACACCAGTCTACTAGTAGAAGGGGGATTTGTTCATTCCGATACCTATGAATAATGATGATCAGACCTTGCATCTTGTTTATGCATCACTTACTTCCTACTTATGCAGTCAACAACTGTTTTGAATACACTGTAATTATCCCAAGTGGTCAGAATGAAGGGAGTTCTACTCTTCTCCACACGAGCTGGAACTTGTTCTGTGATGACTATACCTGCATGTGTGTGCACGTGTGCATGTGTGCACACACACACACTTTCACTGTCCATCTACTCATACCTGTTCCTGTTCCCCTTCTCTTTCTCTACTTTCCCTTCTCAGGGTCCCCTGCCCCCAAAGTTTTCATAACCGAATTTCACTTCTTGCCACATCATTCCCTGAGCAAAAGTTCTACACTTGGATTTTCTTTAGCTTTTCCATATTAGAATATCTTGGGAAGTATTATCCTATTTAATAAGAAATGTTCTAATAATACTAAATCTCAAAAGGAAAAGGGTCAGAGAAACCACCCCTTGCCTCCCAAGAGGTAAAAATTCCATGCAAACACACCAATGTCCTTCCCAGGGATCAGCTCTACTCCCAAAGGTCTCTGGAGAGTAATCTTCATTAGATCACGGCATGTCTGCAACAGGAGGCTCACTTACCTTACCTTTGCATAATGTTGAGGAGCCATTCAAGAATTCTAGAAACAGTAAAGGGAATTCTGGCTAGGCACCTTCTGAGTTATCAAGCATTAAATAGTTTGCTCTCTTCTCAAGCCAAAATATCTTAAGTTCTACCTCCCCAGGCAAGAGGATGGTAGCCTAGGGTGAGTTTTCTTCCGAATTCTTACAAGCGTTGACATTCATGGACATATGAAAATATACCATTCATGAATGGAGGGTAGGACTAAGTATAGCTTTTAGATGACATATGATTTCTGACTTGTAGTTAACAAAAACAGGAAATAATTTATATTCTCTTGTATGATATTTGTTTTATCTAAACTTAATTTGTGAATTTTGATGATATAGGGTTTTTATAAAAGAAAAATTTATAAATGTTTCTTCTTCCATGCTAGTCCTGAATAAGGGACTGAATGAAGTCAAACAACATAACTAATTCTGGGATACATTCTTAGAGTAATTTGGGCTTATGTTTATTGCTCAGAAGAGAGCTAGTTTCTAGAAGCTATTTAAACATCAGGGTTTGAAAATAACTATAATGATCAGGAATAGAAGTTATCTATGTGTGTCTTCATGACTGTTAGGAAGGATAACTTCTAGAGACTTGGTTGCAGGTCCATTCTCCTCCAATACATAAAGGAAAATATTTCAATATCTAGAGGGATATAACTGAATACTTAAGTGGTACCTATGAAGATACAGGCCCATCCTTTAAAGAGATGTGAAATAAAACCCCTAAAGACTGTTTTAGTTTACTGATGACCTACAAGGTCATGACTTCTTGGAAATAAAACCTAATATTTTGGTCCCTAGCTTTCATTAATCTGGTTTTCATATGCTAACATGAGACATCTTTTTCTAAATGCTATAAGATGATTTAGAGGAAAGAAGTGGGTTTCAGTAGATGATTCTGGATTCAAAAGCTGTGAAAGTCACTTAATATCTCTAAGCCTTGGGTTTCTCTTTTAAAAAGAAGGGGATTATAATCCTAATTGCTGTGTGATTGTGAAGGATAGATTATACCAATTATGTGCAAATATCTAACATAATCCCTGTCACGTAGGTGACATTTGACAAATGATTTCCCTGACATCTTTCTTGCCACATAATTATCTGATTTCAAAAATCTGAGAGTACAATTAGCTATCTCATCTTTTTCACTTTAAATGTAAAGAGAGTTCCCTGAAAAGGTAAAATAAAACAACATTTAATTTTCTTGGTGTCTGTCTAAGAATCAGAGATTGCAAGGAAAAGAAAGTAATTCCAAATAGTTTAAAAAAAAAAAAAAAAGGCAGAGAATGTGGTCAGGCCTAGGAGGGGCTGGTCACAACTGGCCTGCCATTGGATAAAAAGGTAACATTGTTTATCCTCACCCTCTTCAGACCAGTGTGCAATCTTCACTTATGACTTGACCTGGCTGCCCCAGTTAGTTTCATTTTTCAATGTCCCTAATTATGTGGACATGCTGACCAGAGACCACAGCTAATTTATCTAGTTGCTTCTGGTACAATTTGTCTCACTGATTCAGACTTTGTAGGTGAAAATTCCACCCCTCTGGTTTCATTTTCCCTGAGGGAGTTGAGCAGCTGAGGGGGAGGGTTAGGAAGGAGTTAGCATCAGGTTACCTGATCCAGGAACCCTCTCTCCAAGACAGTGAGTTGGTCAAGTTCTCTATGAGGGGACTTTGAGACAAGGAGAAAATGTTGACCCTTTCACACACAGTCACCTCTTGAGAGGGTGAGAGGTACACAGGAGGGCTGCCAATCACTCATTCACCTTTTCAGAAGAAATAGAGTGGTTACTACTTTATATGACAGATCACTAAGCTTATATCTCAGGGTACGAAGCAAAATGATTAGAAACCCTTGAGGTTGTGGCCCAGATCATGTCATAGTCATAATGCCCCCTGTCTTTCCCCCAATGTTTCTTTATACTCAGCTCATTTACATCCAGAACCAATTTATCTATTTCTTCTTTCAATAATTAGCAGATGCAGAATATAAATGGCATGGTGGGTAAAAGTATTCACCTGAGCCCAGTGAGCTATCTGGAAAATGACTAAGGAAATACAAATCCATTCCTATAATACTAAGCCCCTTTTCTCCCTCTAAAAAAAATAAATTTAAATATCTTATCTCTATTTATATTTAAATAAGGGCATTTTAAAATGCACATTATGAGGTGGGATAACCAGGACATCCCAGATTGCACAAATCATGCATTCTATGTCATTTCAAGTATATTAATTCAAAACCTAATAAAAGAATTTTTTTTTTCCCTCTTGCACCTCAGTGATGAGCTAACCTGTGGAAAAAAAAAAAAAAGCAACATCTGCTCGAGCTATAAAACAAATGAAAAATTAATTAGGTATTTGAAGGTCTCCTTTTGAGACAATAGTTGTGTCTTAAATCCTCTTACAGCTTAAACTGTGTGTTCAGTCTGGAAAAGATCTTTCCTTGTTTCCTGATCATTGTGTTTTCAGATCATTTTCTTCATCTTAGCTGGCCTGGGAGTTTTAGTTGGAGGAACTGCAATGTCCTTCATTAAGTTACAAGTGCTTCCTCAGCATTCTGAAAGCCAGCTAAGAACATCTCCACATCTTTAATAACTTTCTTGTTTTTAATCTTTCAGTACTAAGATAGTTTGTGGGTGAAAATGTATATAAATATAAATGTTATATAATATACATATATTATATATGGTTAAATGGTATATATTATATATATTTATATATACAATTTATTTATATATGTATAAATATATATAAGTGGTATATATTTATATATGTATTTTATATATTATATATATAATTCATATATTATATAAATATATGGTTAAGTGGTAAGTATTTATTTTGTACCCTGCTTATGGCTACTTCTCAAACTTCCTTTTGCCTTCCTATTGGTTCTCTTAATTCTGATATATCACACTTCAAGATACTTCCTCATGCACAAGTATTTGCCAAAATACATACAGTAAATATTTTTAAGTATCAAGTAACATTCTAGGTACCAGGATTATAGAAATAAATTTAAAGAACAACAGTTCCCACCCTCTAGGAAGTTTGCACAATAAAGTTTAATATAAAAATCCAGTGTGCTGAACAGTTTGTTGTAAGTTTGTTACAATCTATGGAGGCTTTTATCTCCAAGGTCATTAACTCAGTTGTAGATATAGTGAAGTTTTCTAAGAGGGGAAGACTCCCAATATGCATTTGGAAAAATAAGTAGAGTTCATTTGTCAGAGTGGGAGGGAAATGGTCCAAGTACTAAAAGAAAATGGATAAACATCTGTGTTGTGAATGCCAGGAGACGTCTTTGAGCATCAAAATACTTTATATTTGGAGCCTAAATGGTGGCTATGATACAGTATGCTCACTCTCTCTCTCTCTCTCTTCCCTCCCTCTATCTCTCTTTCACATACACACATGCAGGCAAAGCAAGAGCAGTAAAGAAAAAATAAAGGCATTTGAACTTTATACTGACAGAATTTCTCAACATATATTTGCGGGCTTGGAGAGGGAAGACTAACTTTCCTGACTGTCCTAAGAAGAAGAACCTTTCTTCATTCAGGAGTTCGGAGGTATGTTCCTCAAACACTAGGACACTTTTTTCCTTCCAAAACTGTAACCACAGTGGAGCATACCTCAAGTGTGGTTGTCTCAAAGACTACTGGACCTTCCCTGGGCCTGGAATAATCTTCAAACCAAGAACCACATGAGCCTTAATGCTGGACAAATAAGAAGAAATGTGTCATGCAGTGGGACAACTGCTGTACAGTTTTCAGGTTCATAATTTAAAAAAAAAAGATTAATTACATTCCATAAACTCATCTCCTGTGTTTAGTCAGCACAGAAAGGTACCTGACCAAAGCACCAAAAGATTGTCACAAAATTCACATTTGTTTCCTTCCCTACATCTGGTAACCCCACAATGTTATTCCTCAGGTTAGTTTTATAATCCCTTCCTTCCTGTATTGTATCAAAAGGGAGATATTGGAAATAACTGAGTTGGCAGGTAGTAATCTTCTATGAGGCTGAGCCCATGAAATTTAAAGACTCTGCTTCAAGCACTCACTCTTGAATGAGATGTCTTGCCCTTATGGCTGATCTTTCTTGCCAAGCCCAGAAAATTTTTAAGATTTAGGTTTTGTACAATTTGTTATCTGAAAAACATTCTTTTATGTAACATATGTTGTATAATCATATGTTCTCATTATAGAAAATTTAGAAATTATAGAAAATTACATAGAAGTAAACATAAATCAGGCATAATCCTTCAGCCCCCTAGTGTTTAACCTCTCCGAGACTTTTGATCCATTATTTCTAATATTTTACCTATATGTTAGTTTGCTAGACTGTTGTAAAAAAGTACTATAGTTAGGTGCCCCACACAATAGAAATGTATTGTCTCATAGTTCTGGAGGGCAAAAGTTCAGAATTTGGGCAGAATCGGTTCCTTCTGAGAGCTGTGAGAGAAAAGTCTGCCCGTGGTCTCTCTCCTGGGCTTGTAGATGGCTGTTTTCTATCTGTGTCTTCCCATCATCTTCTTTCTGTGAGTGTTTCTGTGTCCAAATTTCCTCCTTCCATAAAGACACCGGTCATATTGGATGAGGGCCCACCCTGATGACCTCATTTTAACTTGATTACCTCTGTAAAGACCCTATCTCCAGATAAGTCACATTCTGAGGTAATGGGGGTTAGGACTTCAACATATAAATTTGAAAGGGACACAATTCAACCCATAACAACCTAATTGAGATCAAAAGGCAGTTTGACATTCTCTGCTCATTTTTTATTGAACATTATAATGAGAACATTTTTCCATATTATTAACAGATCTCCAAAAGGAGATACTTAAATATGTGAAAGAAAACAAAATGTTTGTGATGAGTTAAGTAAAAGGTTTAGAACAATATTATGCCAGTTGAAAATAAATTTAGAAATATATTTATTATATATATACATATACACACACACACTCTCTCTTTTTAAGTATGTGTGTGTGCATGTGTGTGTGTGTGTGTGTGTGTGTGTGTATCTGACTGCATGTCTCTCTGTGTGGAGAACTGTGATGGAACAGGCTTGGACGGATCAGCATATGGGCATGTGTGTGATTCTAGAACTGAATGGGTTAGAGCACAGTTCCCACAAAGCTGAGAGAAAAACTTTCATTCTTCTCACTTGTTTGCTCCCCACATCCAAGAGGAAAATAAAGTGGGGTGAAAGAGAGCACATGAGGGGTCAAAGAGTTCTCCTCTTTCTCTGAGATTGTCTGTGCTGTCTTGTTCTGGAATACTGAGAGATGACCAACATCAAGAGTTTGTTCTCAATTCATCTTCAATGTTGAAATTCAACATTGAATTAAAGAAATTATAAGAAATTCACCTTCTGTCTTCAACACTGTTTTCAACCAAAGTTTAACTCATGGGCCTTTACTACATTAATTTTCACTTTATATTTTAATGAGAATATTGTTCAGCTTTCTTTGCATTACGTTGCAATGAAAAACAACCTCTAGATTTTAGTGATGTTAAATACAAAGATTTATGGATTAGTGCTGTTACATGTTCTTCATGTTCCTGTGACTTCAATAAGTATTGTCTTTGCTTAGAGACCTAGGCTGAGGAAGAAGTCCCTACCTGAACATGCCACTCCTATGAAAAATGGACAAGACAGATAGAAAGGGAGGGAGGGAGGGAGAAAGAGAGAGAGAGGTGTGGAGGAGAAAGAGTGAGCAAACATCTTTGTGATCTTAAAGCTCTGCTAGGCATGTTGCCCATCACTTGCATTCATAATGCACTGACCAAAGTTCATGGCCAAGGCTTATATCCATCATAGGGAAATATAATCACCTTACAGGGAGATACTGCAATTCACATGGTATTGAGTGAGAATATATTAGTTAACCTTTCACATGGATGACAGAATTTGGAAAAAAAAAAATAATAATAATAATACAATCTACCACAGTCCACCTTCTATTTATTTATTTTATTTTATTTTATTACTTATTTATTTATTTTATTTACTTATTTATTTTGGTCATAGAGATCCCTTTGCTCTTGGACATAAAATACTCATGTATTCTTCTTTTTTTCAATTTTTTTTTCAGTGTTCCAAAATTCATTGTTAATGCACCACACTCAGTACTCCAGGCAATACATGCCCTCCACAATGCCCACCATCAGGCTTACCCCAGTCTCCCTGCAAAACCCTCAGTTTGTTTCTCATAGTCCACAGTCACTCATGTACTCTTGAAGAGAAACTTTGCAAGGATCTCACACCATCATAGCATTAGGCCCAAAGACCAGAAACTTATACTTTCTACATAACATGCAGATAAGTCTGTTGATGAAGAAATTGATGACCTATAAAGGTAAAGTATCTGGGGGCACCTGGGTGGCTCAGTGGGTTAAAGCCTCTGCCTTCGGCTCTGGTCATGATCCCAGGGTCGTGGGATCGAGCCCTGCATCGGGCTCTCTGCTCTTCGGACAGCCTGCTTCCTCCTCTCTCTCTCTCTGCCTACTTGTGATCTCTGTCTGTCAAGTAAATAAATAAAATCTTAAAAAAAAAAAAAAAAAAGGTAAAGTATCTGTTTTCTCCCCACACACACATTCAATGTAGCATAGTGGATAAAAGGCAGTCTAAAAACAAGGAACATTCTTACTCAGAAAGAGGGATAATGGGAGGCCCACTGAGGCCTCTGGGCCAAAGCAGTTCTGACACCCTGCCATGCAGAGTTTTGAGGGACTTGGTTGGTTAGGTTCTGGCTCTCCTCTCTGGAAATAACAACTTAGTGTTTTGCAATTCATGGTTTTTATGCCAGAGGGAAAAGAGAGAAATGGCAGAACCATGATTTCGCTCTTAAAGTTTCTGCATAGACCACCTTGTGCTCACTGAATCCACCAAAGCAAATCACATGGACAAGCCTAGCATTAACCGGATGGAGAAGTCTGCTCTTCTCATAGGGAACTTTGCAAGTCACACAGCAGTATTTTGGGTGTAAGATCCTCTGGAATGGGGGTAGAGGAGGGAGAAAAAAAAATGAATGGAATCTATGCCAGCGAATATCTTAATACAAAGTTAGGGACAACTTGGTCGTTTGCTCAAACAGTCAAACAATCTTAAGTTATTAATTTATAAACTTCAAAATTGAATAATAACTTATAGTATAGAGAAATAGACACATCTCCCTTACTTCTGAACAGCTAATACTATACTTTGGCACTTTTTCCTCATATAGATAAAAAATCAGTAAAAAGTTTATATGAGAAGGAAGGTAGGGCACCTGGGTGGCTCAGTGGGTTAAGCCTCTGCCTTCGGCTCAGGTCATGATCTCAGGGTCCAGGGATCGAGCCCCACATGGGGCTTTCTGCTCGGCAGGGAGCCTCCTTCCCCTCCTTCTCTCTCTGCCTGCCTCTCTGCCTATTTGTGATTTCTGCCTGTCAAATAAATAAATAAAAATCTTTAAAAAAAAGTAAGTTTGATCTACTTTCATTTTATTGTTGATGTCAGCTCTTGCAACTTTGACAGCACTAAGATAACATTTATGCAACCAGATTTTATATGGTTTAAACAGTAACTAATAATAAAAGTATTTTAAGGGGAAAAAGGTATTTCCAAACATTCCAGGTCCTCCCATCTTGGACAAGGTTCAAGTCCTGTGCTCCTGTAATAAGAAGTTCTTTTATTAGTTGTGCCCCTGGAAGATTACAGTTATTTATTCCCATACCCAATTTTGCTTCCAAAATCTAAGAAGAAAAATCAGAAGATTTTTGTGTTTGTGTCTTGAAAACCTATGGCCCTACACTCAATTTTATTTTATTGTTATTCTGAAAGATAGGGATGGGTCAATAAAGAACTTGAGAAAACTGAATTTCCTAGAACACTTCGTGGCAAGGACACAAAACTGTGCTGACTCACAGTACACTAGTTTTAAAACTATAGAGACTGCTGTTGGTCAGCAATAAAACTCAGAGGAAGTTGGGGTCAGAAGGAAAGAAACAGAAAAGAAACTCTATTATCTGATGGTAATAAAACATAATCCCTCAAAAGCTAGCATTGGTATAGGCCATCGGATCAAACCTGCTGTGTTCAGAATGGAAAGAAACAGCCTTTACCTCAGAGTCTGTTAGCCTTTGAACAGATGTCTGTCCAGGCAGGAGAAGTACTACAAAAATACAGAATCACTTTCTGATATTTATTGTTGCTTTTCTCAAATGAACTGCTAACAGAAATTTCATGACGGGGACTTTTGAAAGAAGCGGTGGCAGAGGGAGATAATGCCTCAATAAGGTGAATCTAGCAATTAATTAGAGAGATGGCACAAATAAATGCATACTTAGATTTATTTGTTTGTATTGTGCAACCTATCTGAGAACAGATAAAAGCAAAGAAACATGTGATGTTACAGATGTCTTCATTGATGTTTGCACTATGCTATCCTCATTTTTAAAATGCTTAAATTTGGGGTGCCTGGGTGGCTCACTGGTTAAGCGACTGCCTTCGGCTCAGATCATGATCCCAGGGTCCTGGGATTGAGTCCCACTTCCTGCTAAGCAGAAAGCCTGCTTCTCTCTCTCCCTCTGCCCGCTGCTCTGCTTACTTGTACTCTCTCTCTATCTCTCCGTCAAATAAATAAATAAAATATAAAATAAATAGATAAATAAATAAAATGTTTAAATTTGAGATATGATTCACACATCATAAAATTCACTCATGTAAAGTGTAGAAAGTGTGGATTTTAGTATTTTCATAGAGTTGTGCCACCATCACCGCAATCTACTTTAGAATATTTTCATCATCTCCACAAAGGAAATGCACCTGAGTAGTCACCACCCCTACCCCCAACCCTAGCCAACCACAGATCTACTTTCTGTCTCTCTATATTTGTCCATTTGCACATTTCATTAAAATGGAATCATACATGTATCCATTTATGAATGAATGATGTCTGTCACTTAGCATTACCTTTTCAAGGTCCATCCATGTTGTATCATGAATGCTTTTATTCCTTTTAGTTGTCAAATAACAGACCATTGAATGGGTATGCTACATTGTGTTTACTCATTGCCCACTAGATGAGCACTTGGACTCATTCATTCTACCTTTTGGCTATTAAGAATATTTATTTTATGAACCACTCCTTTTGTGTGGACACTTTTTTTTTTTTTAAGATTTTACATATTTATTTATTTATTTACTTATTTATTTAAGAGAGAGTGACAGAGATAGTGCAAGAGAGCATGAGCAGGGAGAAGAAGAAGCAGGGTCTCCACTGACCAGGATACAGGGCTTGATCCTAGGATTTTAGGATTATGACATGAGCCAAAGGCAAACACTTAACCCACTGAGCCAACCAGGAACCCTGTGTGGACATGTTTTAATTTCTTCTGTGTATATGCCTAGAAGTGGAACTGCTGGGTCATATAGAAACTATGTTTAATCTTTCAAGGAATTGCCAAATCATTTCCAAAGAGACTGAATCATTTTGTGTTCCTGTTATCTGCATTTTGCATCTACATTTTAAACCCTTCATTTGCATAATCCTAACTCATAACAAGTGTGCTAGAATGCCAATGGACTATCTACAGATAAGGGTCAAATACCGGTTGAGGGTGTAATAAAGTGAAGGTCAAATTAAATTAGCCCTGAAATCTCATAAGCCTCTTTTGAAAGTGTCAGTAAATAGTCTTCACAATTGCCATCATAACAATAAGCTGTGTAATTATAAGTTCATGTCCAAAGAGATTCTGGCTCTCATTAATACTTACAAAACCCCTGGGATTCAGGGAAGGAGAACTTCGCACTTTTAATTACAACATGATAATGTAGGTGCTGTGAGTTGGTTTAGTCCTAAGTCTATCACTGGGAAAGAAGGAAAGAGATTCTCAGAACAATGACAAATTGTACCAAGTGGCTAAAAATGCTTTAGTTTTCACATTTCAAAAGAGCAGCTCTTTTCTTTTAAGAATTTGATAGCATCACGATAGGAAGGGAATTTTCTGCTATGGGATTTACTTAGGATCTAATATAAATTAGTTGTTAATTCACTTTTGGAGATGGATCTAAAATTTAGAGACTCATTTATCCAGCCAAGATTTTAAAAGGAATACCTCAAGGGGAAATTAACTGGCTTATTAAATGACTGCAACAAGCTCTAGAAATATTAGCTTTTTAAATGTCACAAATGCCTTTAAAAATCAAATACCTCCCCAAAAGTCAAATAATATTATGAGGGATCCCATTTATTTGTATATATTATTTTCCCATATGCTCTTTATCAACCGTAAGAGTGAGGAATGGGAAGGGCAGGAGTTTGGAGGATCCACACTACTTCTCTTGTCTTTTCAATGGCAATTTTCACAGCCATGAGCAATCGACCGTCTCGCTATGCACTGTAAGGTATATATAAACTAGAAATTTTGGAATTGGTCCCAGTGATGTAGAGTCATAAAAATCTTTACAGAAACTCTTGTTTTGGTTGTTGTTATTATATTTGTTTTTATTTCCTATGTTCATTCAATTATTTTGTTTCTTATGACTTGCTTGATCTGTATTTTTATTCGCATCTTCCACCATTTTTCATCTTATCCCATTGCATTTCTTCCTCCCATTTACATAGACTGCTAACTCCTACTGCATAATTTACTCACCGCTATCTTCTGTGTGGCTCCCCAGAAATGAAACGGCTACACTTAGTACAGGTGAGCCACAGACTGGCTGCTTGTTTATGTGTCCATACTTGCACAACTTTCCTTAAGCTCTTTATACCCTCCTACTTTTCTCTATATGCCACACTCTGTAAGGCATAGATCTCATTCTGCTTGTTCCTAAAACACTCAGTAAAAGCAAGAGTTATCCTTTGGAACTAGTCATTAAAAATGTATGGGCTTTATTCTAATGGCAGTTATCACTTTCTTTCACATCTAAACAGAAATTGAAGTACATGTTTTCTCTATTGGATGTCCAGAGCTCGTATTATATTTAAAGAGGAAATCCTTCTGTGCATTATGCTCTTGGGATTGTATCAGGAACTCCAAAGCGCTGAATGCATGATTGAATTTCAACTGCATTTATATTATTTGTACTCACACCAGAATCCAGAAAAAAAAAGAGATTATAATATGAAATCGTTAATGCTGTTTGAAAACAGAATGTAGAAGACAATGGCTCCTACTTTAGTCATCAGCGACCATTTAGTGCACAACGTTATGTATTCTACATCCAATACTATCAATATCTTTTTAGGTCTCTTAACCACGCAGACATGTTCAGTTTGCAGTAAGGGGAGGTCTCTTGCCACTAATCAATTATGAAAACCAAGTCATCTACCATAATAATGATATACTTCAGTGTTTTCATTTTCAAATGGACTTGGTAATTAGTGATGACTTTGCTGGTATTACAAGATTATTAGCCTCCACTGCACTACCTGGCCCAGGTGTGAGCATGTGTTCTGGATTGCCAAGGATACCAGAGCATTTCACTTCTTACAGGATTCCTGCTCTTCCAGGCTTCTTGCTCTTCCTGAGCTGTGAAATTGTTGAGAAGTTAAGGCAAAACTTTTTAAGTTAATATCATCTTCAAATATCTTTATTATTTTAATGTGAAATATACCATACATAGAAAGGAATATATTAATCATATGTGCATATTTTGGAATATAATAAAATTCATAAATCTATTTGCCTACCACCTAGATAAGAAATAGATAATTATCAGAAATTCAGAAGCACTCTGTGTGACTTCTCTGTTTTTTGTTAATAAATTTCCTGTTTTTGTTTGTAGTGCTATCATCTATGTGTGCATCATTTGACTTTAATAATTTACTTCATTTAATAAATGTGTATTCTTCTGAGACATGCTTGTTTTGAACAACAGATATTTTGAATTTATCTCAGTTGATTTGTATAAGTACAGTATATTCACACCTTCTACTTTGCATACACTACAATGTGTTCATTCTTTCTGTCACAGATGGGCAATTTGGGGTAAGAGGAAGACTAAAGAAGTCTGTGCCCTTACTGACAAAGCAAGCTACCTGAGGAGGATGAAACAAGAGAGTGGTTCCTAGGCAGAGGTAGCTGTGCTTCAAGGCCTTGTAGGTGATGGACACTCATCTGTCTTGTGGCCAACAATTAAAGACTTGATTTTGGGGCACCTGGGTGGCTCAGAGGGTTGAGCCTCTGCCTTTGGCTCAGGTTATGGTCTCAGGGTCCTGGGTTCAAGCCCCTCATTGGGTCTCTGCTCAGCAGAGAGCCTGTTACCTCTCTCTCTCTGCCTGCCTCTCTGCCTACTTGTGATTTCTCTCTGTGTATGTCAAATAAATAAATAATAAAATCTAAAAAAAGAATAAGTAAAGGCTTGATTTCTGACTTGAAGTTCTTGCCATTGTAGACGCCACCATGCTGCCTACCATTTGGCTCAGGTTGATCAAGTCATGCAGGTGCATCTTCACCAACTCAGGTTTCTCCATGGGAAGCTCCTGCTTCTTGGCTATGTGCAGGTGTTACCACCAGGCTCCATACAGCTGCCTATTGCTCCTACCACAGGCCTGATAGGTGGGCAAAATCCATGCTGTGGGAGGTCTGCTGCTTCTTCCATCTTGTTTCTAGGTTTTTGTTATACAGTATAGTCCAATGAACATGTATTGTACAACTTAACACCTTAACATGTATTGCAAAAGAGTTTTTCTAGGGTATATACACCCTGTTTCATCAAGTCTAAGATGCCATCAATATTAAAATACAGATGATTGTTTTGCACAAGAAAGAAAAAGATTCTGATTAAACTATATCACATTGCTTTTGATGCATGTCATTTCAGAAGTGTTAAACTGTGAAAAAATAATATGTTTTGAAATCAATGAATCAGAGTACCTTGGAGTGGAATTGCTGAACCATAGAGAATGCATATCTTCAAATTTACTAGGAATAATTCCAGTGATTTTCAAAAGAATTTGTAGGAAATTGTAGGAATTTACACATTTACCTGCACTGTATTAAGGTCTCTATCACCTTGGGTCTTCTTACTTTCACTTTGTTTCATCCACCACCTCTTATGTCAGGACAGTAATGCATTTATTTATTTATTTTTAATATTTTATTTATTTATTTCACAGACAGAGATCACAAGTAGGCAGAGAGGCAGGCAGAGAGAGAGAGGGGTAAGCAGGCTCCCCGCTGAGCAGAGAGCCCGATGTGGGGCTCGATCCCAGGACCCTGGGATCATGACCTGAGCTGAAGGCAGAGGTTTTAACCCACTGAGCCACCCAGGCGCCCCAGGACAGTAATGCATTTAAATCTGTATTTTAAACTTTGCCAGTATTTTAGTGCTTCATTGCAAAGTCTTCAATCTGCAGTGTTGTCACAAATAGAGATCACCACTAATCTTGATTGGTAACATATCCTTTTTAGCAAACAAACTTTTTTAATGCATTTTCTGTCATATTTTCTCTACCTTCATTCTATAGCCAAATCCTTGATTTATTTTATGATTTAGCCTAATTTCATCTTTTCAATGATGACAATGTTCTTTCCTGACACTCTCAGGAAGGATCAAGAACTAACTCCTCTGAATTAAAAAAAACTTCTTTATCCCATTGGATTATATTTATATATTTACATATTTATTGATCCAAGCAAATGATTACCATTTAGTATGTCTGATAGATCTGTATATTAGTTGATTACGGATTAAAAATGGGCAACCGTATTTCCCTCTCAAGGGATTTGTATTGTCTGGTTACTAAGACTGTGATAATAGCCTGACTTTCCTGTTTAGTTTTTGGCTCCAGGGCTTGTTTAGATTGTAAGTGCTCCTCTCTAGCTTCACCTAGGTCCAAGGAACTCTAGCCTTTGTATTTACCAGCTAGAGGCATGCACAGACCCATTACTATGCAAATTGGGAATCAGTAAAAAAAAAAAGAAAACATATCACTATGTGTGGAAAAGCAAACACTCTGTTTCATTTAATTAATTATAGATTTTGCCTCCATATTTTTCAAATTTCAAATCTGTATCATCTCTTCTATTGTATTAGTTTAAATACAGAACAAGAGAAGATATTCACAAATGACATATCAGATGAAGAGTTAGTATCCAAAATCTATAAGGAACATATTAAACTCGATACCCAAAAAACAAAAAGTCTAGTCAAGTAATGGGCAGAAGACATGAACAGACAGTTCTCCAAAGAAGACATACAAATGGCCAACAGACACATGAAAAAATATTCAACATCACTCAGCATTGGGAAAATACAAGTCAAAACCATTATCACCTCATACCTGTCAGAATGGCTAAAATTAACAACTCAGGAAACAACAGATAATGGCAGGGATGTTGAGGAAGAACCTTCTCACACTCTTGTTGGGAATACAAACTGGTTTAGCCCGCTGGAAAACATTATGAAAGTTTCTCAAAATAGAACTACCCTATGACCCAGATACTATACTACTAGGTATTTCTCCAAAGGATATAAACATAGTGATTAGAAGGGGCACATGTAACCCAATGTTTATAGCAACAGTGTCCACAATAGCCAATGTACGGAAAAAGCCCAGATGTTCAACAATGGATGAATAGATAAAGATATTACATATATTATATACATTATATTAAAATATTCTATTACATATATATTTAATTCCATTGTGTATATGTATGTACATATATATGTATATGTGTATATATAACATATAATAGAGCATTAGTCAGCCCTCAAGAAGAATGAAATCTTGTCATTTGCAATGATGTGGTTAGAATTAGAAAGTATTACTTTAAGCGAAATAAATCAGAGAAAGACCAATACCATATGATTTCACTCATTTGTGGAATTTAGGAAACAAAACAGATGAACATAGGGGAAGGAAAGGAAAAACAAAATAATATAAAAACAGAGAAGAAGGCAAACCAAAAGAGACTCTTAACAATAGGAAACAAACCAAGGATGCTGGGAGGGAGGTGGGTGAGGGAATGGGGTAATTGGGTGATGGGCATTAAGGAGGGTACTTGATATAATGAGTACTGAATGTTATATGCAACTGATGAATCACTAAATTCTACCCTTAAACTAATAATACACTATATGTTAACTAAATTGAATTAAAAAATATTTTAAAAAACCATGGATTTCTCTTGAATGACTATGAGAGCTCTAAACTAGAGGTTAATTTTCATAAAATGGAATTTTTTTTTTTCTTTCATGGGCTCCTTATAAGATCATGAGAAGGACCATGGCATTGTGCTCGTGTCTTCATGTAAAATCTGCAAAAGTAAGCTGTGTGAGCCATAATCTGTTCAAAACATTGTCTTTTTCTCCTTCAATTCTTCTATCACACTTCTGAGTTGCTTCATTTGATTTGTTTATGGACATTTTTGTAATCTAGCTAGATGAGAGTTAACACCAAATACAGATATTAATGAAGATAACACAAAACATAAAATAGACCAGGATAACAGACATCAAGGATCAACAGATTAATGAGTGAATATAATTTAAGTAGCATTTAACTTCAGACACTGCACAAGAAAACTTGAAACGCTAGGAAATCTTAGAGCTTACATATGAAAGAAACTTGATAGTTTCATCAAATTTTACATGAGACCTAAAATATTTTTATGGCATTACTGATAATAAGTTACTAGGCTTAAAATAACTCTTCTGAATCATCAACCTAAAAAGAAACAAATCAAATTTTAGTCATGCTATATGCAAATATAAAGCATTATTTACTCTTCCCTGTAGAGAAATGTCATATGAAGAATCATTCAAAGAAAATGTAGTCAGTCTAAAGGAAAAAGGTATTACAAAGAGTATAAGTTAATTCCTATAAATAGTATTACTCTTTATAAATTTTGTGATGTTTGTGTATATTATATCAACTTTAAAAAATTTGTATTTGTTGTGGTTTCTTTCATATTTAAAATAAATGTTTACATGTGGACATAATTTTGTATTTTTTCTTAAATAGTTCCCCTTCCCCTTATAAAAATTTCAGGTTCTGCACAGTTGGAGGTACCATCGGTACCCTTGGACTCCTACTGATTTCTCTTCCCATACTCATTGTTTTCTCTGTGTTCCCCTGACAATCCAATGCTCTCCTGCTACATGTATATGACATATATTATAGAAAGGTCAGCAAATATATCTGTAATGAAAGAATGAATGACTTAATTAAGCAAACATTGACTTTTCCCCTTCTCTTATTAGATCAATCACCTCTTAAGGGTTTTGCAACAAAATTATACATTACATATGATAAGTCTTCGATAAGCTTTGATGAATTAGTGAATCAATCAATCAGTTACTGTCTTCAGCTTGGGTCATGATCTCAGGATCCTGGAATCAAACCCTGCACCAGGCTCCATGATCAGCCAGGAGTCTGCTTCTCCCGCTCCCTCTGCCTCTCTGTAGGCCTTTGCTCTCTCTTAGTGACTCACTCTCTCAAATAAATAAATACGATCTTTAAAAATAAATAAATAAATAAGTTATGGAGTTACCTCTATGTCCTGGTTGATTCATTTGTAATTTTACATACATACATATTACAATTTTTCTCTCTAGGATTACTTGTAGACAGTTTTCCTCTCACTAACACTATTTTTACTCTTAATAAAATTAAAAGTTTTATGTGACATTTATAAACAACAATTTGCTCCTAGTCAAACTAGATCTAAAAGACATACTAAAACAAGAGACAGAATTAAAATGAAGAGCTATTTCCCTTGTATTTTTTATCATTATAACAAAAGACAGCACATGTATCTTTCCTTCCCTTTACCAGTGACAACTTTTTTTCACATACAAGAAATAATAAAATTATGTAAAAGCTGAAAGTCATCTGTCTTCCTAAGTTAAGAAAGGTAAAAATGGGTTTTAACCTATTGCTCAGACTGCTCCTTGGTAAAAGAGAATAAGATAAGGGACAGCCAGTAATAATGAGACAGCTGATTCCAGGGTGCAAAAAGGCTCTGATGTCAGCAGATAGATTTAACAACCATTGTATGTTGAAAGAATAGAAAGAAATTAAATTCTGTTTTTAGAAAATTTTGTTTCTCTGTAAGATTTTTATTTCATGAAGTCACTAATAGACATAGTATGGTGCCTAAAGTTAGAGAAGAATAATAGTAATAATAAAAATTAGGAACTCTATGCTCACATCCATTTCCTTGGCCCTGGCTGGACTTTCTCTACCCAAATACTCTAACAAAGTATCAAACAAATAGAATAACACTTTGCTTTGTTATTAGGTAGAACAAACAGAATAACACTTTTCTGGAGATAAGCTCATTTCAGAATATTTTCTTGGGTATATTCACATAGTTAAATTCAGCTATATTTCTCGTATAAGAAGTTTTTTCTTGTTAAGAGTTTTTAAATCAGTGCCCTGGATAAACTGGATTTTAAGGTTTCACTCCACTGAATTGTCCCTCCAACACATATTAATATACAACATGAGTACATTATAGTGTCAGATTGTTGATGTAATAAAAAAAAAAAAAAGGAAAAGTGCTGAGAGCTTGGGGAAAAAATAGCTCAAGATGGAAACTCCACTGGCATCATCCAATTAAAAAAAAAAAAAAAAGCACTGAGGTTTCTGGAGTAATAGAAGAGTCCATGTATTTCTTTTGGATATATGGATACTTTTCAGGATTCTACCCCTTCCTCTTCTTCCATAATCCTCCTTATTTCTCATATGCCAGCCCTTTTCCTCCTTTGAGAGACTTATAGAGTCAATTTAGAAAGGTCTAAATTGTCCATACCATTTTTATTACTTAGAAATATTAAGCTTAAAGATAAGGCTGAATATTTCACATTGCAAAAGTACTTTTGATATTAGACAATGAGCATATTAGAAAGATCTGAAATTAAGAACTGCCAAGATTATTACTCTTCTCCAATCAATTTATTTGAATGGAAAAGCTTATTATTTTTAAGAGTTTTACAACTGAAATGATGTATGTAAAGATAAGTTAATTAAACTCTAGAAATATGCAAACATATTATTGCTAACCAATTCAAGTCTTACAAAAATAATGTGAGAAAGCATTATCATTATTCCCATTTTGCTCATGAAAAGAAATTACCAGTTCACTCTTACCAAGCTATTACATTATGGAACTAGAATTGGAATTCAAATCCTCTTTCTCCTATGTCAACCCATACCAAAATACCAGCTAGCAACAAATTCAAAGACAAGAGACATTTTCCATGATAATGATGTTAATATACTAATAGAGTACTCCATATTTTTTCTTCTGCCTAAGAGATGATCTTCCCAATTGCACTATCACTATACTTTTTGTTGTTGTTTTGCTTTGTTTTACTATAGGAAGGTATATATTTTTAATTCAACTATGGCTGGGAATATTTCTTTCAGGAGAGATAACATTGACTTTTTTTTCCCTTTGAGAGCAATGTTCTTTCATCTTGCCATCTTCTCATAATAATAAGTTGGGGCGGGGCTCCTGGATGGTTCAGTTGGTAGAGCAACTGGCTTCAACTCATGTCATGATCCTGGAGTCCCAGGATTGTGTCCCGGGACTGAGTCCCACATGGGGCTCCCTGCTCAACAGGGGGTCTGCTTCTCCCTCTGATCTCCCCTCTCTCATGCTCAGTCTCTCTCATTCTCTCCTCTCTCAAAAATAAATAAATAAAATCTTAAGAAAAAAAAAACAATAAGTTTGGGAGTTGATAAACAGTGAAACAAATTTTCTTGTTTTTTTTTTTCCTTGTCTCCCTTTATAAGACAAAGACTTGTCTTTTTTTTTCCTCTTTCCAATCTTTGAAACTCATATTTGACAAATGTCTACCTTTTGCTTAGTTAAAAAAAAAGGGGGGGG
>ML103256.1:57525-146686 GCA_003697995.1 Taxidea taxus jeffersonii
GGGGGGGGAGAATAAGGGACAATCTGAGTACATTGTTCTTATTTTAATAATGTGGGGACATTGAGTGATGACTGCTAAGAATCACCTGACCACCATCCTAATAAAGGGCCACAGAACCATCCTGTTCACATTAATCCCAGGGCAAGATTTACAGGACAGTCTCCAACACAGGTGTTGACTCCCTGACTCCATTCTTTTGAAGTTTTACTCCCAGTGGCTTATATGTCACTATCTAAATCTCCCCCCAGTGTAGTTCATTGTTATAGGATACTTGAGCTGAATTTTTGTAGCAATGACAAGAATGTCACAGAGATTTTGTACCAGGTAAAGTGCAGTTGCATAATATTACATAGTGGGTGTCTGAAGTCAATGCCAAGGCAATCATCAGATATTGGTGAAATCACTCTTGGAAAATCTCTTAGCAAATCTTGAGAAACTATCATACAGTCTATCAAATGAGTGACTCCAATAGAGCAATTTTATTTTAGGCTTGGATTGGACCATTATTTCATTGGTTTATCATCAGGTGAGTTAGGTGGATTAAGATTAGGGTATGTGTTGGAAAAAAAAAAAGTGTATGTATCTATAAGTACTAGAACACTATTCATCCAGTTAAGATTCCCTCCTTATAAGAGTGGGGAGGAAGCTCAGTCTCAGAGGGGAACACCAGACAAAATGGTTTGCACAATTTAAATTTTTATTTATTTTCTCTCTATGCTTCTCTGCAAAGCATATATAGTTGATTTTAGGTAAGTTAAGTGCACATAGGATGCGACTTCATGGAGATTAGGCTCCCTGCTTCAGAATGATTGCTGTTTAGAGACAATTTTGAGACATACCACATTCCTGTGGATGCAAATATTTTTCCATATCTCAAGTCATCTTGCAATTGCATTCTGACCCATTGCAAAATTTCAGGAGATATGTTATATAAAGAATCAAGAAAAACTTATATAACAGTATATGTATGTATATATATATATTTAATGTGCACACATATATTGCTTGCTATATTTAACCATAAGCACAATTGAATTGGAGAATGAGGATATAATGGTTCTATGGAAGAAAAGTGCTATATAAATCAGAGGCTATAAATGTACTACATATAAAAAGTCCTAGTGCAATTTTAAAATTTAATAACTTTCGATGAACCTATGACAGAAGCAAACGGCAAGTATCATGTGAAAGCATATTTCACAGACTCTAATGCGAATATTTAATGCCCTTTTATTTGGTGCTTACTGGGCTCGCAGAAAGTAATGCATTACTGGCCCATTAGTTTTCCTAAAAGCAATGGTCAACATTAAATTTACCTTCCTGTAGTTTTGTAGCATTGCATTTTTCCTGATTTTTGATGGTGGCAATTGCTACTAGTGCCTTCTTCCAGTATAATGTTGCTTTTGCTATTCTGTTCTGAATACTTGACAACTGTGGGCAATTTCATTTTCAGATCAATTTACATGTTGACCAATTTCTTGCCATCTTGTTTGTTTATTCCCAAAGCAATTCATCTCTTTGAATTTTATTAAAATTTCACTTTGCTCATCAGAGGACATTATTTAGCATGTGCTGAGTACTCACTATGACTGAACACTATACTACATGACAAAACTGATCATTTGTACTACCCCTTCTAAATTTCCATAAAGTTATTATTTTCCTTGAAATTTAACCAGAAATGACTATCTTCTCTATTAACTCACAGCTTTCTGTTAACCCATCTGTTTTTGTTATTGTTGTTGATTTTGTGCACTTTAGTTCCACACTAATCAATC
Organism: Taxidea taxus jeffersonii; assembly: GCA_003697995.1. Lineage (NCBI taxonomy): Eukaryota > Metazoa > Chordata > Mammalia > Carnivora > Mustelidae > Taxidea > Taxidea taxus. The sequence continues at coordinate 59,304 of ML103256.1, forward strand.
TAACACTTAAGGCCAGGAAAAATCCCCATTGTATATTCCTTTTAGCCTAACATGTGAGGGGGTAAAGATTAAAATCTACTAGTAAGAGGAAATGGCAGAAAGATTTTTCTTTTATTTTTCCATATGGAAAGAAATAGAAACATTAATAAGAGCCTACTTTACAGAGGTGTGGGTAACACTAAGAGAACAAACAAAAGTTGGTAGACACCAAGAGATTAGTGACAGAGGGAAGTAATCACCACCCTGAAGCTGAAGAGATAATGGAAGGAAATAGAATTACTAGAGTTCAGTGGAAATAGGACATTTGAAAGATGGAGCTGTAGTGATATGAAGATATAGCTACTGCCAAAAATGTAATATTGCTGTAAAAAGGGAACAAGGAAGACATTATCTCCCTTTGTCTCCCCTCCTGCTCCTATGTCTTACTGATGTTTTTCATGGGATGAACCCAAAAAGAAACCAGGTAGCAAGGGCACCTTGGGGATACAATGGCAGTGTTCATCCTCCTAGATATTGAACAAGGCATAGAAGTATGGAGAAGACTCCAGTAGGACAAAAGGGGAGATTACCTGACAGTTACAGGGACCCCAGGGGTTATCTCTTCACTGAGAGCCTCACATGGCCTGTCTCATCTATGACATCTTCCTCATAGTTGGCAATCATCTAGTCTTCGTAGAACCTGAATAACTCTCTTCTCTGACTCACCCAATCATAGCATGAGGGTCATAAAAGGGAAACATTCATTAGCTTTGTTCACACAAAAACATTCAAAATGCTTTGCATAACTGACACTTTGTCAGGGAACACTCTATTCATTATCTTCTTCAGAAAAATGTTTATAAAGGGGAATAAAGGGGAATTCAGCCATGTCATTCATAGGGATCTACATCCTCCTGGGTAATGTCATCAAGGGCATCAGTTATAGCCATGTACTATTGTCTTGAGGATTCTAATCCCTCCATGTTTCAAGGTCCTTGGGTTTTAAGAGGTTAGTTCTCATGGCCAGTCAATGATCAGTCATGCTAATCCTTAAGGAAGAATAGCTATGCCACCCCAAGCAATTATCTCCCACCTCCAGAATGAGCCATCGATCTTTAACCTTTTGACTCCTGTCCAGAAAGCCATGATAGGTACTGACCAGATGACTGATTCATCATACCAGTAGCCAGACAAATAAAAGTAAATGACCCCACCGTGCACACACAGGGCCTTCTGGAACATACTTGACTGGGGCTGCTGCTCAGAGACAAGTAGTTAGGTTTTAAATTGAAGTTCTGAGAGGCAGCTTACAGAGATCTAGCAAGGCCAAACATCAGATTCTAGTAAGGGATCCTACCTTGCATTGTTATACATTAAGATGCATAATGATGAAGGAAAATACTAGCTTCTCCCCTGTAGTGACTGGCATATGTCAAACTCTGGGTCTGCATTTCTACCTTATTTCAGTTATGGCTGATAGAGAGAGCATCAGCCTCTCTCTGACATGGTCTGAGGCCAGATGCAAGTGTACAACATGGCAGAATGAATTGGCATATCCACCACCTAACACTTTATCAAGATGAGCTGATCTCAGATACAGAGAATTTCCAAAGAAATACAATAGGAAGCCACACTCTATGGAGTCAGTCTTGGGAAAAGTAACCTTTAACTCTTCATTTCTCTATACTCATATTTTTTTTTTTTTAAGGGGAAGGATGTTTATGTTCAAAAGTTTAGATTCCTTTTAAAAATTTTTTAAAACTGGTATTAATATTGTATTAATATTTTATCAATGCTTATAAATATACAGAGCAATTATAGTTATGCTGTTATAAAACATCAAATATCATTTAATACTATAGTAATTACATGAACTTACAATAATCATATGAGCTTACTTACATATCCTGCAAAGATTTATGTCTAATCTAATGACTGAAGCCCACAGATCTTAATTGAAAGCATAACTTAGGTCAGCTAAGTCAATATTCTGTTGTTATTTACTTTTGATCATCATTTCCTGTCAGTCAGTAATGATGTGGTTGAACCTCACCATGGTGTATGTTTTATAGTTGTAGTTCCATATTTTTATAAATTTGCTGCCAGTCAAAAAAATAAGCATTTTATAAGCAATTACCCTTTATAAGAGGATTAGACAAATGACTTATGTGTATGGCTAAAATAATAGTGTTACCTATTTAGGGATACTTCTTACATGGAACTTGGTGATGATTGTAGAAACGCCTATAATCTTCCTTTTTATCATTCCATGTGGTTATATCCATTCTTTTCAGTATGGATGAATCACCCATAAAACTTTAGGTTAAAGATGCCATAGATTTAAGATTTAGGTATAGTGCACACTCACACCTCTCTTCTCATTCTTTCATTTGACAAATTTTTATTGAGCTAGTATGAACAACTGTGTCTGGAACTCAGACACAGTTTTGTGTTTGCCTGGAATTCAGAGTTTTCCTGGGATATGCATCTTCTCACTATAAACTTGTATACTTGTACAAGCCCTAAGCAAACTAGGAGGAGTTAGTCACCCTATAAACCTATTATGTACCAGCCAGAAGAAAAGTCCTATTCTTTTGCGGTCATGTGCTAGTGGAAGAGAACAACAATATGCCAGAGTATGATAAGTGTTAGACAATAATATATTAGATATAGAAAGCGATTCTAATTTTTGTTAGGGTGGCCAGAAGATTCATTGAGAAGAGAAATTTAAGCAAAACCATAAAGGAAGTGAGGTAACACACATGCTGCCATTTGGGGAAGAGGTAAGAGGCTGAAGAGATCAGAAGCCAAAGGTCCTGAGTTGTAGGTGTGTCTGCAGTGTTCAAGAAACATGAAAGAAGGTAATCTGGAATGATCTGAGTTACTCAGGAGATATCACCAAGAGATGAGTTGAGAAAACTAATGTGACCAGAAAACATTTAAGCAAATGGACCACTGTAAAGACTTCAACTTTGGAAACTTTTGAGCAGATATAGAATATGCTTTCACCTAGACTTAAGAATTATTGTGCTGGGGGCACCTGAGTGGCTCAGTGGGTTGGGGCCTCTGCCTTCGGCTCAAGTCATGATCCTGGGATCCTAGAATCGAGCCCCGCATTGGGCTCTCTGCTCAGTGGGGAGCCTGCTCCCTTCCTCTCTACCTGCTTCTCTACCTGTCAAATAAATAAATAAAATCTTTAAAAAAGAAAAGAATTATCGTGTTGTTCTATTGAGAATAAATCATCAAAAATGGGCAAGAGTTAAGAATGAAGATCTGTTTGGAGACTACTATAATAATGCACATGGAAGGTAATGATGACTTAAGCCAGATAAGTAAATGTAGACGTGATGGGGGCTGCTTAGATCCTGAACATATTCTAAAGGTAATGACAGTGTTTCCCAAGTGATTGGACAAGATATATGGAGGACATAGAGGAATCAAAGATGAGTTTAATATTTTGACCTAAGCAACTAAAAGAATTGAGTTGCTTGTTATTGAAATAGGAAAACTGAGAAAAGTAGGACTATTACGAGTGGGAAACATCAGAAGTTCAATTTGCTGCGTATTATACTTGAAATGCCTACTAGCCCTCCAAGAGAACATGTTGTGTTGAAAGACAAGTGGCCTTGCAAGTTTTGAGTTCAAGGAAAAGGAATGAGCTTGCTAGTGTTTAAAACCATGAGGCCAAGTGAGTTTCCACTAGAAGATGGAGCTACAAAAACTGAACCCTGGGCCACTCCAAAATTTAAAGGTCTAGAACGAAAAAAAAGAAGACAAAGATGAAGAAGAGTGAGAAGAAGAAGAAGGAGGAGGAGGAGGTGAAGGAGAAGGAGGAGAAGAAGAAGAAGAAGAACAAAGGAGGAGGAGAAGGAGGGCAGCAACAGAGAAGGACAAAAACTAGGAGCATATGATGCCCTGCAGTCAAAGAAGGGTTTAGAGGAAGAGAGAGCCATTGATTTCAGAGCATGCTGCAGGTAGGTGGAGCAAGGGAAGAGCACAGTGCACCTTAACAATGAGAAGGTCAGTTTAGTGCTGTAGAGACCAGTGGCGACTTTGAAAAGAGCAGTTTCAGTGAAAAAGCCTGAATCAAGAGGGTTCAGGAGGGAATAGGTGGAGATATATTGGGAAGAGTGAGTATATATGCAACTCCTAGGAATCTTGTTGAAAAAGGTGAGAGATAATGGAGTCAGAAGCTTAACACAGAACATTGAAGGTTTTTAAGGGAGTTTTTAGGATGAGACAAAAAAATAGAACATATGTGTGCTGCCAAGAAAGATTCGTAAAAGAGAAGGAAAAGCTGATGGGAAGGCAGAGAGAAAGGAGAGATCCTTAAGTGAAGTCCTTAAGTAGGTGAGAGAGTCCAGGGGTTGGAGCAGCCTGCCACTCAATGTTCGAGAAGCAAATACGAGGGCCTACTTTAGTTTCCAAGAAAAGGGTTTACAAGAAATAAAAGGCACACATAAGAATTTCTAGGCAGGGCTGCCCCGTTAGAGAACCCCCTGTTCTGACCTCTGCACCAGCACTTGGCTGTGATGGCAGGCACCATGGCAGCTGTGACCCACACACAGATGTCTACTTCTGCTACTGCCCTTGTGAGACGAATTTGTATACTTGTTTCACTGCTTGAAGCATGGTCTGGCTGGGAGAGCTCCTGTCATATGCAGGTCTAAATAGCTGGAGAGGACATGAAGACCATGGGTCACTTCTAATTTGGTGAAGTGTGGATTACTTAAATGTGAGAAAGTTTCCCAAAATGAGGAAGGGCACTCAAAGATATCAAGTGGTCAAAAAGATGTAACAAATGTCACTGCTAGTGTTGGTTCTCATATTTCAAAGTTTGAAATATTCTTGAGTTTTTGAAGAAAACAAGACAAGTTTAAAATATATTCCTATAAAATATATATTCATAAAAATGGATTGGCCAATGTTAGAGAGCTTCATTTTTTTTTTGTCACCCATTTCTCCTTCCCTACCCTCACTTTACATGTGGAGATGTGGATCTATATATTATATACATATATATTATATGTATGTATAGAGATTTTATATATATGTCTACATTTACTTATATACATGCATGTACACACACATTTTCTTATTTTCATAAGACTTGAAATGGAATCAGCACTCACATGTTGATAGATAACAAAGACCTTATTATAGTTTTATTCTGTCATTCTACATTAACAGATTTAGGTAACGTTGGTTCAAAATAAGCACATTATGTCAAACACATTTTCAGGTTCAATGTTTGTGCTTGTTTGCTTACTTTAGCTCTGAATGATTATTCTTATTTCTAGAGCAATTGGAAGAATTTGTAGTCGTAGGACATGGTTTGCACAAATATATATTAAAAAGATCTTTTTAAACCTATATGCAATCTAAGCAATACCAAAGAGGTCATTATTTTACTCAGTAATCTCTTGACATAAAATTCTTTATTTAAACTTATTTCTATTTAAAGTCTCCATACTAACAACTGAATTAATATATTTACATAATAGAATGTCTCTCTCTGGGATAATAAAACCTTATGTTTTATGCATTCAAAACTTTAAGGAGTCATCCCTTTTTTTTTTCCTCCTAACCTAAAATAAAACTCTAATTAGAACAAAAGTATACTTTCGGGAGAATATTTAATATTATTTAAACAGGGGATTTATCAGATTCTCAAATAAAACTTTGAATAATCAATATAACATTCTTGGTTCCAACTTTATTGTTAATGACTTTTCTTTTCTAGACAAATTCACTCAGCAGCTTTAGTTAACTCAAAGATGTCTATGCAGAAACACTTTGGCAATGTATAATCAAAAGGGGTCACGCTAGTTCTCTAAATTTCCAGGTCCATTCCATGCATACATTTTTGGGAGCAACTTGAACAGGCTAACTACTCTGACAACCAGTCTCCACTGAGGAAATCTCTGTGCCCAAAGAAAAACCAACATCCCTTCTCCCCCTGACTCGTAGGATGTTTGGTAACTATGATTATGCCCTAAACACCATCAGTGAATTACTCTGGGAAAAAGCCTAGAGCAACAGAGACTAATTATTACTTCCAAAGTAAACTATAGGAGATAAATCTCAGTAGAACAACTATCCAAGTGAGAATTGATCTAGGGTGGATAAATAAAATTAAAAAAAAAAAAAAGGTGTTTGAAATATGATTAAGTTTTCCACTGTCAGTTGATGGACAAAGAAAGTGAGGAAAGATTAAGAGGGCCAGTAACTACTCAGAACTGAAAATTCCAGAATCTGCAAAATTGTAGAGATATATTTGCCAGACATTTCTGACTCCACAGATTTGTCCATTGCTATTTGGCTTTGGTGATAATATATATATTTGGACATATAATATTTTTAAAATTATGAATGTCTTCAAAGATATTTAAGGGACCTGAGAATCCAATGGTTAAAGTTGGCTACTTGGTGTAAATAACACATTATTCTTATTACATTGTTTTTGTTTGTTCATTCTTGCCACATTAATTCATAATAAAGTTCAAATAACTGTTAGAAATTTTGCAGAATATTAGAAATGCCAAAATTAAAACAAACAAACCAAACTGAAACCTCTAAACTAAACCAGTATGAATCATGACTCTGCTAGCTCTTATTCAAGCAAAATACTTAATCTGTGTCTGAAATTCTTCATCAGAACCATTAAGAATAATGATATCTCACCCAGAGAGTGGCCAGAAGACAAAGTCAGTCATGCATGTAAGTAAGACAACTGGAATGTAATAGAGGCAAAATAAAAAGTTAATTATCTTTTATTCAATCTATCCTCTGAGTCTGAAAATTATGGGGGGGTATATGATATGTAAAGAAAACATTTAATTAGAGTATGACAATTTCTAATAGGAAAGTATGATATGGAAGAGGAAAAAAGTATACAAAAGTTAAAATGAACATTTCCCTTGGGAAGGATTCATTTAACTGGTTTTTGAGATACTACAAAGTTAGAACTTTTCACACCTTACAAATAACATGTTTGCTTTAATGAGGATTCCAAAGTGCAGACAGGAAAGATAGTGACATAAAACACTTGCTAAGTACCTTGGGGTGGGGTGAGGTGGGGAGGAGGCATTCTGTAAATAGACATCAAGACTAAGAACACCTTTGCTGATTCACTCTTCCACTAATCTGGCATCTCTCATGCCAAAATATGTGCTAGAAGCTGAGGTTCTAGAAAGATGGAGACCTTTGAAGTCTAATTTAATGAATCCAAGCCTGTTTAATGGCCAATTACCTGCACCTTAAAACTTGAAATCTTGCAGGTGAGCATCAGTTTACATATATGACTTGCATAACCATCCATCACACTCCACATACACATATGCATTTTTTTGAGTTAAGAAGGGGAGCAAGGGGGGCACCTGGGTGGCTCATTGGGTTAAGCCTCTGCCTTCGGCTCAGGCCATGGTCTCAGGGTCCTGGGATCGAGCCCCGAATCTGGCTCTCTTCTCAGCAGGGGGCCTGATTCTCTCTCTCTCTGCCTGCCTCTCTGCCTACTTGTGATCTCTTTCTCTCCGTGTCTAATAAATAAATAAAAATCTTAAAAAAAAGATTAAAAAAAAAGGGAACAAGGTAACAAGTATAGAATATCAAGTATTGAGCTTTCATTATTTCTCTCTATATGTAGGTGAAGAGCCTCAGGAAAAGTTAATAGTTAAGAGAACGCATATATATAATGGATAAAGAAGATGTGATATATGTGTATATATATATATATATATATATATATATATATATATGCACACACACACACAATGGAATACTATGCAGTCATCAAAAGAAATTCAATCTTGCCATTTACAATGATGTGGATGGACCTAGAGGGTATTATGCTGAGTGAAATAAGTCAATTGGAGAAAGACAATTTTCATATGATCTCCCTGATATGAGGAATTTGAGAGGCAAAGTGGGGGCTGGGGGTAGGGAAGGATAAAATGAAACAAGATGGGATCGGGAGGGAGACAAACTATAAGAGACACTTAATCTCACAAAACAAACTGAGGGTTGCTGGGGGTAGGGGGGTAGGGAGAGGGTGGGTTATGGATATTGAGGAGGGTTGGTTTATGGGTACTGGGGAGGGTATGTGCTATGGTGAGTGCTGTGAAGTGTGTAAGCCTGATGATTTACAGACCTGTACCACTAATAATACATTATATGTTAATATAATACATTATATGTTAATTTAAAAAGAAGATACATGTATCTTCTCTTTTTTAATAAATATATATGATACACACACACATACATACATATATAAGAGACAACCTATATATAAAAGAAACAACCAAGGAATTAATAAATGATCCAAGAATAGAAAAGTACTACCAAGATTCCCAGACTATGATGAGATTAAAAGCGAGTGCTAGAATTAAATCAACACACTAATTTCTTCATCAAGGTAGTATTGCTACCAAAAAAGAAAGAAAGAAATCAGCTCAATATTTGATTTACATTCTGGCACAAGCTCCTTGGCTCCTTATGGACTGGTAGCAAAGACTTTGCAGACCCACATTTCATTGCTAGCTCTACCTTGTGTAGCAGAGCTATGGAGGATAAGAAAAGAGAAAATTTTAAAAGGGGTAGTGAGTGGGTAGCTGTGTAAAATGCTGTGTAATTCAGGCAAGATAAAGGCTAAAAAACAAAACAAAAACAAAAACAAAACCCAAAAATAAACCCAACTCACCTTATTTGGTAGATGATGGCTGGATATCTTGGAAAGAATAGTTCAGGGAAAGAAGTAATGTTAACAGGCTGGTTACTGAAAAGAATAAAAACATGTGTCAATCGGCTCTGTACTCCCAGGTCCTTGCATGATACCTGGTGGCTGGAAATGGAAAACTTAGAAGAATGGAATGAGATAATTATGAGAACATTATTATTATACATCTCTCATTTATAAGCTATTCCAAGGAGGCTAAAGAGAGTTGACTAACCATGATTCTGCATTCCCAAGTATCATCAGATAATTAGAAACATAATAATAGGTTAATTATAACTGTCATAATTTTACTGGTCAGAGGAAGAACCATGACCAACCTATCCTTCAGTTACATACACACACCTACACCCAAACCCGGACTGGTAATTTGGAGCTGGTTGTGGGTCCAGAATAATGTGCTCAAAACACAACCTCTATCATATAGAGCACTGGGAAGAGGCAGACTTTGAGCTCCAACATGCTTATTTGCTCCAAACAGAGCATAATAAATATACAGGTGAATAGCTAAGATTCCCTGTTAGCTTCTGAATAATTAGTGTATCTTACATACAAGAATGGACACTAAGAGTACACTTATCTTGATGAGCACTGAGTAATATAGGAAACTGTTGAATCCTTATATTGTACACGTAAAACTAACATAACACTGTATGTTATCTACACTGCAATTAAAATTTAAGTAATAAATAGATAAATGAACAAATAAAATGAGCACCAAAACTGAATCTAGATATATTTGAATGATGCTGTCTTGGCTCAGTCTTCCAAAGCTTGACTCTGAAATAAGATGTGAAGAAAAATATAGTAGTTTAAGGGCACAGGTAACTTGATTCTGGATGACAACCTATACCGCAATGAAAATGTGATAGTGTTATTTGCAGTAGCATCTTATTCTCTGTGATGGCATTAATTTGGATATAGTAAATTTGGATTAATTTTGGATATAGTAAAGGGCTATAGGGCACATAAGTGATCTCTTATCACTTATCACAGAGATGATAGTGTGATCTCTTCAATAAAAGAAACCATCCTAAGAACAGATTATTGATTTAGGAAAAGAGGGTCAAGGATGCTTCCAGAGTCTTCTCGAAGTAAATTTTTAAAAAATTTCCACTGCAAATACAAAAGATTTCTGAATATACCAGTTAGTCTCCAAGACCAACATTGTCCAACAGACTTTACTGCAGTGATGGCTATGTTGTGTGTCTGTATCTGAACATTTTATATGTGGTTAGTGTGATGGTGGAACTGAATTTTAATTTTACTTCATTTTAATTGACTTAAGTACGAATAGTTGTACGTGACTGGTGGCTACCATCCTGGACAGCACAGCCCAAGACCTTAAAAAGAGCTGAGCAAAGTTTGGGAATTAGTCATTTTGACTCTAATCCTGCCAATCCTGTCCTCTCAATGAGAAATTAGAAACCATCAATAAAAAAGATCTGTTGCCCTTAGAAACCCAGTCCATATCAACAGCTGCCTAGCAAGTGTCTGTAGGACCCAGATCTCAATATTAGTTTGGCCAAATAGAGAAATTATCCTCTGGCCCTAAATGAAAGGTAATAAGCTCAAGTTTGTATTTTTCCTAGCTTCTTTTATGGAGAAAGTTTAGACACAGTGTTCAGCATAGTCAAAATGGTGGGAATGGTGGGAGAGAGGAAAGCATAAAAGAAAGGCTAAATGTTATGTAGTGATGATTATCTCTCAGACTACTGTTTATCTAAGATTCTGTTTCCTTTATCCTTATTTCTGGCTTTCTAATGAATCTCATAATTTGAATTTGAACAAACAGCATATGGCCAACATGCTGTAATACATTTCACCAGCTATACATGGCCATTTTCTTTGCCTCTTTAAGCGGATAATATCCACGTGGAGATTCCATGGGTTTCTTCCACATGCTGTTTGGCTTGTAGCTCTATTGCTACTTTCATTATTACATATTATAAAGTTGTAAATTTTATTTTTCTTTTTCTTCACAAAATGATGCTCTGGCCACATTCACCCTTTGTTCCCTTTTTTATTTTTTATTTTTAGTCAACTCTTATATAAATGGGACTTGATTGAAATTAAGAAGTGTTGGGGCACCTGGTTGGTTCAGTGGGTTAAGCCTCTGCCTTCAGCTCAGGTCATGATCTCAGAGTCCTGGGATCAAGTCCCATATTGGGCTCTCTGCTCAGCAGGGACCCTGCTTCTCCCCCAGCCCCGCCTGCCTCTCTGCCTACTTGTGATCTCTGTCTGTCAAATAAATGGATAAAATCTCTTAAAAAATAAAATAAAATAAATTAAGAAGTATTGATAAAAATTAAAGAAAAAATGTAAAAATTAAAAACACCTAGAGTGTAAGCTCTCAAGTAATATATAGTTAAAATTTTACCTGATGCATATATTTTGAATGAGGTTGATTTTTATTTTTGATAAACCTTACTTCAATATGCTCTTTGGGGCTGCCTGGTGGCTTAGTCAGTTAAGCATCCAACTCTTGATTTTGACTCAGATCGTGATCTCAGGGTCTTGAGATTGAGCCCTGTGTTGGGCTCCAAATGGACTTTGGAGGCTGCTTAAGATTATCTCACCCTCACCCTCTGCCCCTCCCCTCTGTTCATGTGCTCTCTCTCTTCTTCTCTAAAACAAAACAAAACAAAACAAAACAAAAATGTTCTTTAAAAGCTTTGGAAGGAAGTTGTTTCTACTCATTCATTGAATAGCCTAGGAAGTAGGGTATAGAGGAACATGCTGGTATTCGATAGCATATAGTAGGCCCAAAGGGTACCCACACACTTCCGGATGGATCTACCACCTGAAGTTGAATGACATTAAGCTTAGGAGTTGATGCAGTCCATTGATCCTGAGACTTATCTTCATCATTGCCTGTTCAGAAATATTCTGTTCTTCCTTTCAGTCACCTCCAATTTGCATACAAACAGTGATCAGGAATGACTTCCCATGCATCCTCTGAATAAAATGTGCTTGAGAAATCATGTGTCAGCAACATGCACCAAAGCCACGCAGACCCATAGTTAGTTCCTGGTTGATTCATGGAAAGACATTGTTTGTGTAATATAAAGGGTAATCTGGATTACTCAGCAGTCATGTCAGGTTAATATAAACTGTACTTCTGAGAGGGTGCCGACCAGCCCCGGTCAATAATCACCAACAAATAAGGATTTTGAAAAGGAGCCTAGTTCTAGTCAATATAGTTACCTCAACTAAAATGCCCATCAATTACACGCAGGATATGATTCCAGCAGCAGCAGCAAATTTCAGTACAGCATACTGCCCTGAAAGATACCATAAAACCAGGGTATGTTTAATGGCAATAATGGGGTGTTATCAACAGAAATTCTTCCTAGTTTCTCCTTAGATTTATATTAAATACCACCATTTTTTCCTTTCACAGATGTACTGATCCATTGAGCTTTCAAGATTGATGTCATCCAAATGGGTTCTTTCAAGAGGAATTTGAAAGTAGTCTTTTGTTTTGTTCTAATTTTTTTTTAGTTTTCCAAAATTCATTGTTTATGCACCATACCCAGTGCCCCATGCAATACATGCCCTCCATAATACCCACCACCAGGCGTACTCAATCCCCAACTCCCTCCCATACAAAACCCTCGGTTTGTTTCTCAGGGTCCACAGTCTCTCATGTTTTGCCTCCCCCTCTGATTTCCTCCAACTCACTTCTCTCCACCTCCCAATGTCCTCCGTGTTATTCCTTCTGCTCCACAAGTAAGTGAAACCATATGATAATTGAATCTCTCTACTTGGCTTATTTCACTCAGCATAATCTCCTCCAGTCCTGTCCACGTTGATGCAAAAATTGGGTATTCATCCTTTCTGATGGAGGCATAATACTCCATTGTATGTATGGACCATATCTTCTTTATCCATTTGTCTGTTGAAGGGCATCTTGGTTTTTTCCACAGTTTGGCGACTGTGGCCATTGCTGCTGTGAATGAGGCAAAACACATATATGAAGTGAAGCAGGCTCCTCGCTGAGCAGGGAGCCTGATGTGGGGCTTGATCCCACGACCCTGGGATCATGACCTGAGCTGAAGGCAGAGGCTTTAACCCACTGAGCCACCCAGGTGCCCCTAAGGAGTATTTTTTTTAAAAGAATCTTTCAACATCAGATGAACACAGGTGTGAAAATAGCAAAGATTTTTTTTTTTTTTCATAGCATTCAGAAAACACCAGCGGTGGTGAGGCAAGAGGCAGCACAGAAAAAGTCAATGAATACATCATACATTTCAACTTAGAAAAGCTGTTTTCAAGACTTTGTAGAAGCAAAACTCATTTGCCAAAAAAAAAAAAAAAAAAAAAAAGATCAAGAAAATTTCATAGCTTGTATTTTGTGCCCTGTCATTTGAATACAAATGAGATCAATGGAAGTATTCTTGCCTGAACTAGAAAACTGACAATCAAACAGCAACAGTCTACAGTCTTTGGAATGACAATTTTGAGTAATGGTTATGGGCTAGGAAACTCATGATGATGTCAGAGCCTTTCTGAATAGAGTACTCTGGAAAAGAGAAAAAAGCCAGCATGTGCATGGAACTTTAAAATATTAATTAGTACTTTGACATCACTGAGATGTGGCAGTGTTTCATAAGTGGAGAAAGTAGAAACAAGCAGGATCAAGTGATTTGCTTCAAGCCTCAAAGCTGTTTTATCAGTAGAAGTTGAGTGAAATCATTTTGATTCTTCTATGTGAATACCTGTGTATGGTTTTTATTCAGTTTCTGTCTTTCAGAATTCTGTAGGTTCATCTTCATCATCTGAACAGCAAAATTTATAAATTCATCATCTTCTGTAGATTCCCTGCTTCATGTATTTGTTGTTTTTAATCATTCTGAATATGGTTCCTTTATAAGTACTATGTTTTCACTGACTGGGTGCTTGAGAGATTAATTTTTTTTTGTTTTCCCTTAAAATCCAAATATTTCTCCAGGCCATAGATTGATGATGTTATTGTTGTATTATATTTGATGATGCTCAATTAATTTCTTAACCCACACACTAAAGCTTTGCATTGGCTCGGGAAAAATTGCCTTCAGTATATTTTTGAATGATGTTTCTCATCCAATTGTTTAATGATGTAATAACATGTCTGTTACTTTATTTTAACTTCCCCTTTATTCTTTTCTTAATTTCTTCAAAACATCTAATTTCAACTCCTTCTTATCTCTTTATAGTTTCTCCAATGTATGTGATTATACAATTTTCATGATATCAGGATTGTAAATCTTCTCAAAGTTTCATCAGATTCCTATAGCAAATCACTTTCGGTGATATGCTCTTCAGAGAGGCATTCTTTGGTGAAATCATCTGGAATCGTATTTATTTTCTCTTTTTGTTCACTATCATTTCAAAGATATAACACAGCTCTTATTTTCTGTTTACTCATCTCTGAATGGAATGAGATCTATTCATCATTTGACAACACATAAACTGATCCTTACTTACACAGCATGTAAAGTGTCCTGACTTCTCCTTATTGTTTATGTCACAAAGAGAAACTTTTCTGGGCACCTGGGTGGTTCAGTAGGTTAAGCTGCTGCCTTCAGCTCAGGTCATGATCTCAGGGTCCTGGGATCAAGTCCTGCATCGGGCTCTCTGCTCAGCAGGAAGCCTGCCGCCCCCCCGCCTGCCTCTCTGCCTACTTGTGATCTCTATCTGTCAAATAAATAAATAAAATCTTTTTTTAAAAGTCTTAAAAAAAAAAAAAAAGGAGAGAGAAACTTTTCTTCCTAAACATCATCTTCTATGATAAGGCTGTGATGCCTAATAATCACTAATCCATGTTAGTCATCTGTTGGACCTTCTCCAACAGTTTGAATTTCCCAGTTCTGTGACATAGCTTTTTAGGCAGGTGTAGGTGTTTATTCTCTAATATGAATTTCCCCTGATGTTCCCATTTCCACTCCCAATTATGGTTTCATTAACATCATAGGATAGTGTGCCTACTTCCATTCCCCTCTAAATTTTAATTTATGTTCCATATAGAAAGCTAAAATCTGGAGCAATAAGGAAGAGGTTAACTTAAGTTTTGCATCCTCTTCCATTGATTTATTTATTTGTATCAGTGTGGTCTCATTATGCTTATTTTATAATTGGGTTACATTGCAATACCACATTACCACATTATTTCCTTTGTTGCTCAAATTATCCTAGCTTTGCCTATTGGGAGCTCTTCCTGTCAGGTTCCTATGTACATTTATTATGTCCCCATCCTTTTGTTTACTTGATTATTTTCTTACTTTCTGGTACTATAAGATTCCTGGGGCTTATTTTGTATATTTCCAGCCTCAGCCCTAGAATCAGACATTTCTCCAGAGATCCCTCGTTTTTTTGTTTTTTGGTGTTTTTTTTTTTTTGAAAATGCTATTTTAAAACCAAGGTACAGGTGTTAAGTATGATCTTTCTTTAAAACAAAACATACAAAACCTATAATGATGAGCTGATGTCTACTTTCACAAATATCTGGAATTCAAGTCAGTTTATACTCATAGTTTGATTTGTTTTTCTGCTATAGTCAATATTATGTGTCACAGACCAAAAATGATGAAAGGTATAGTTTCTAGTTTAATGTTTTCTAATAGAATTTGGTACTTTACTATTCCATCTAATTTAATTGTTAGCTTTCCATATTATGAGAATTTGTTTGAACAAAATAACAAATTTCAAATGTATACACAAACTTAGAGTCTACATTTTCACTTTGAAATTTTAAAACTACAGATTATCTAACTTTATTTGTGAAATATGTGTCTTTAAAATACCTTTCTTTCTTAGTTTTTAAATAAAAGATCAGAAACAGAAGCTTTGAACTGGTAGGAGAAAGCCTAGTTTTGTTGTTGTTGTTTTTAATTTTAGTATTTACAATCTGCCAATTATATCACAAAAATAATATAACTCAGCATATTTGGTATCTCTTGTAAAACTAATAACAAATTAGTTAATGAAATTAGACAACAATAAATTATAGGTTCTGAAGAAGACAACTGAACTGGAATCAGTAGAAGGAAAAATACACTTTCATATGAACTTTAGAAGAATATGTGAAGCAAAATTCTAAGGAAAACCATATTGTGTTTGGAACTTGGATAGATGGGTTCAATTCTGAATCCACAGGCAGCTGTTTGTGTAACCTTGGGCTAGTTAACAGATCTGACCTACAGTTTTCTTATTGAAAACTGAAAAGAATTTCCCACTGAGCTTTTTTTCTAGCATTCTTGCAAGATCAAATAACAATGCACATGAGGACTATTTTTAAATTGCAAAATACTATGTAAATTACTTTTGTTAGTCTTAATGAATATGCATCATGACATTGTAAATAAGAACTGGAATTCTTGGACTGAAAAGAAAAGTGTAGATAATGAAGTGATTTTAATGGTATGTCCATGAAATGCAAAGCTCATCTTTGTAATCCTAACAGATAGCATGGTATAGCATTAATCCCAGTTAGTAAATGCTTGAATAGAAGTGAGGAACATCAAAAATATGAGTCTTCTTTTTCTGTTTCTACTGCCAGTGGCCTGGTTCAGCCTAACCAACTTTGATGGCCTTTGAATCAACCAGCTTCTTTTTGTATTCTAACCAATTAGCCTTAACAGTACTGCAGGAGTTATTCTTCTAAAGACTAGTATTTCCATGCTGTTCCATTGATCTGAAATAACCAATGTCTCCTCATTCTTATAGAGAAAAGTTACACATTTTCAACAGAATGTTAAAACATCCAACTTACCTTTCCGTATCTACATCCACTATTCCATCACATAAAAGTTATGCCTCAACTAAAATTCAACACTTTTTTGATAAATTGTTGTTTCCTCTTTCTATTTAAGGTATTTTCTATTTCTATTTAGGTAGTATTACTTTATTTATTTATTCTATTTATTTACTATTTATTTACTTATCACAAGCAAGTGACAAGTGTGTATTTACCCCTTGCTAAATAACATTACATTGACAACCATACATGAAAGGAAAGGAAAGAAAGTTTGAATAAATATAGTCAAATTACTAGCACTTGTGTTCAGTGGATTAAAAACTATTCAGAAGGAGCAAGAGATCATGGGTAATCATAGATAAATTATTGGTTAAGATGATCAAGCTTATTGGGAATTTAAAGGAAAAGATTGCCAAATATTGAGAGCAAGTTTTAGAGAATAAGCAGGACTAAAGATGGCTCTTGATGGATGAGCTTCAGAATATATATCTATGCTGTCTGCATACAAGGGAACATTCTCTACTCAGGAGAAGAATTGGAAAGTACCTGATGGGTGGATATATTCTGGTGATGAATATCCCACAGTCTTTCATTGATTTATTCTCTCTTTTATTCATTAATTCAACAAATATTTATGGAGTATCTATTATGTGCCAGACACTTTTCTACCCACTAGAGATAACACAGTAAACAAGCCTCAGGTCTCAAAGAACTTCCATTGTATTGGGAGCAGACTGACCAAAACAAAGAAACCAATAGATGTAATATGTCAGGTAGCAGTAATGAAGAGAAATAATTCTGAGGATAGTGATAGAGAGGATGGCAGAGAGTAGTGGCTGTTTTACACAGGAGGTTGGGAAAGACCCCCCTAGTGAGTGTGGTCTGGACAGACCTGTGTACTTGAGGGAGTGAGTCATGTGCATTCGAGGGAAAAGGTCAGTCTAGAGGACAGGAAGTGCCAAAGCATCAAGGCAAGAGCATGCTTGAAGGGTTCTGGAACAATCACAGGCAGTAACAGAGAGAACCAGGAGAAAGAGGGTTAGGAAGGGAATTTAGAATGGTAGCCATGAACACAGTCATTGGGGGCCTTACGGTCAGCAGATGGACTTTGGATGCTATTCTGGGAAAGACAGGATGTTAGTAATTGGCTGTGGGCAGACAAGTAACTTGATCTGACCTGAGTTTAAATCAATCCTTCTGGTGGCTGCTGAGAATAGATGTTGGGAGAAATAAGGAGGAAGGAGGGGAGCCTGAGAAGGCTAGAGTAACATTCAGGTGAGGGAATCTGGGATTGACCTAGGGCAGCACAGCAGATGAGCTGAGACCTGCCCATGCATGGTTTCCTGCTGCCTTTGGAACAAAGTAAACCTTCACTTGTCCTAAAAGCCAGCATGTATCATCTCCTTGTGTCACCAACTGCATTTGTCTGCTTTTTGCCTTGTTTCCATCATCCTCAACTCTAGTTTTTCTGCCATTTTTCATTGCAGAATTTCTACATAGATTATTTCCTCTGTCATAAATATTTTTCCTATCCTTATTCATCTACTTGATTAGTCTCACTGTTTACATTTTACTTCGTCAGAGCATTTCTCTCCAATCTAACCAATGCAGTCAAATTCTCTTATAGAGGCTCTCATCACATGCTGTATTTACACTTCTGGACAGTGGCTGTGATTGTAATTTTACATCTGTTTATATGACTTTTTGATTATTATCTGTCTATCCCATCAGACTGTGGGTGCAAAGAGGGAAGAAACCATGTGCTTTTCTTTGTTTGCTTTTACCTACTTCAGTGCCTAATATAGTGCTTTGATTTGTTCAGAAGGAAGGAATGAACTTCATGTAGGTAGCTGAAACAAAGACTTACACAAAGAGAACAGCATTGGCATAGGGATACATGGATTAATATCAGTATTTCACATTAAAACTGAGGGACTTCAGTTTCTCCATATATAAAAGTCACAGTTTGAGGGGTCTCTGGGTTAGTACACTGTAAATTTTCCTCTACTTTAAAATTTAAGATAATTAAGTATTGCTACTGATGACATGAATTTCTTCTTTTGATGATAGCATTTATGGTACTGGCATAATCCTAAGAAATTGAGTAAAACTGCAATTGCATTTTTTTTACTTTAGCTTAAGAAGAATGAGTCTGAAAAAAAAAATGTATGCACAATAGAAGTAGAAGAGGTTACCAGTTAAAATGGACATGAGCTATAAGAATGAATTAAGATAGGAAAGCTTGAGAGAAGATGAATCTCATAAACAACAGTTTTAGTGGATGGAGCCTGGTGAATATCCATGAGTTACACAGGTTTCTCAATGGCTCTGAGGCAGGAGACTAGATTGCTCTTGTGGGTTATTTGGTACCCAGGCAAGAAGTCAGTTTAGGGGCTTACCATCTGCTCATTTCCAGAGTAGAGGAAGTACCCACCTAGTCACCATTGAACATAGAGTAGGCACCCCCAAAATATTTGGCAGAAGGGAGACAAGGGGAAGAAAATACATACGGTAGGTAATTGTCATATTAACTCTCTTCAATCGACATATTGTGTTTGTGCGTGTTTGGTAGGGAGAGTGATAATACTGAACAGGGAAGCAAACCAGTATTTGCTCTGAACCAAATTTTGACAAGAGCCAGAACAGTGAGGGCAATGAAAAGAAAAGTGCTTGAGAAGACACACAAGTTTATTTTTCTTTCTCTCCTAGAGAGAAAATAAAATTTTTATTGATGCATTATTTTATACTCTAACAACATTGGGTAAAACCAAAACATGCCCTCTCATATAGACATAAAAATCCCCATCTTGTCCACATCCATTCCTCCATGTACTACCAGAAGAATTCACTGGAAACACCTGAAAATGACATCATGTTCTCTCATTTTTCGAAATAATCAATGAAGGTGCCTGAAGATAGACAGGAAATGGGATCAGGATGATTACAGATACACATGTGTCTTGTCACATTTGAGGTGAGATGTGTACAGCATACAGGGGTGTAATATTTATAAGTGCTACATTAAAAATTTGATAGTTTTATGGGCAGCACCAGATTCTGTCCTGGGAGTAAGAAAAATCTGTTTACATCTGAATGGTGGCAAACAACCTATTTAATAAAAACCCTACAAAACAAAACCAATAGCTACCTATTTAGTTCATTAGCTAGCAGTCTTGACGCAGATCACAGTCTTACCTCAGATTCTGTCGTTACTAACTACAGGACTATCCACTCACATGGCTTGAATTGGATTTCATTTCTCTATTTGCTCCCATACCCAGCCTTCATGACTAGTCACTGTTGGAAATTCCATAGCATAAACCCTAGAATCAATATCAGTGACATTATTTATATCCAGAGAAAACGAATGCCTTTTGCATAATGCATACTCTTATGAGTTGCCTTCCATTTCCTTTTACCCTCTATCTTTCAAATGACAGAATTATTTCCGTTCTACCAAATTTCCTGAGAAACAAAAATTCAATGAAATTCTCCATCTGGCAGGATAACATTTTGAACCATAAAGCAACAAACCATTTTCAGTTTCCAAGCATATACTATTTATTCTTGTCATTGATACTTTGCTATTGATAATAATAGTATTAGCCACATGAAACTTAATATCATCCAGTACAATAAGGCATAGTTAGGGAAGGAAATGACTTTAGCTAGGGGCCAAGAGGGGCTTCCTGTGTTTCTTTATAAACCAAAATCAAGCACACAGTACACACATTATTGACTACAGCTAAGGAAGCATTTGCCTTTTTAAAAAGACTGGTCTGTGAGCAAGTGTGTGTGTGTGTGTGTGTGTGTGCATGTGTGTTTGGAGCAGTAGAGCAGTCTGGGGTTCACAGGAAACTGAAGGGAAGGTACAGAGATTTCCCATGTACCTTCTACTCCATGCATGCATAACCTCCCTTATTATCAACAGTTCCAACCAGAATGGTACATGCTTTACAATTGATAAGCCTCCACTGAAACATAATTACTCAAAGTCCTTAGTTGACAGTGGAGTCACTCTTGGTCTTGTGCATTCTGTGGGTTTGGACAAATGTATAATGACATATTTCCATCACTATGGTATTTCAGTAAGATCTTTTCACTACTCTAAAAATATCTTGTACTCCACCTATTCATCCCCCATCTCACCTCTGGAAACTACTAATCTTTCTAATGTCTGCATAGTTTTGGCTTTTCCAGAATGCCATATAGTTGAAATCATATAGTATATCGCCTTTTCAGACAGGCTTCTTTTACTTAGTAATATGCATTCAGGTTTCCTCCATGTCTTTTCATGGCTCGATAGCTCATACCTTCTTACACTGTTGAACATTTCATTGCTTGGATATACAACAGTTTAATTTATTCATTCACCTACTGAAAGACATCCTGGTGGCTTCCAAGTTTTACCAATTATTAATAAAACTGCTATAAACATACATGTGCAGGTTTTTGTGTGGATATAAATTTTCGGCTCCATTATGTTTGGACAAATGTATTATGTATAACCTTATACTATTATACTTGAATAAATTAACTCTTTATACTTGTATAAATACCGAGGAGAAGGAGTATAACTCTGAGGTCCTATGGTAAGAGTATGTTACATTTTGTAAGAAATTGCCATACTGTCTTCCAAAGTGGCTGTACCATTTTTGCATTCCCACCAGCAATGAGAGTGAGTACCTCTTGCTCTGCATCTTTGCTAGCATCTGGTGTTGTCAGTATTTCAGATTTGGGGCATTCTAAAAGATGTATAGTGGTATATCATTATTTTAATTTGTATCTTCCTGATAAAATATGATGTTGAGTATATTTTCATGTGATTATTTGACATCACTATATCCTCTGTGGTCAGGTGAACTTTGAAATCTTTGTCCTATATTTTGATGAGGTCGTTTGTTTTCTTATTGTTGAGTTTCAAGAGTTTTTTTTTTTTATATTTTGCATAACAGTTCTTTGTCAAATGTGTCTTTTGCAAATATTTTCTTTGAGTCTATGGATTGTCTGTTCATTCTCTTTACATTGTGCATAGGAAAGCAATGTCATTTGAGGGAGTGCTAATGTAAATAGTATCATGTTTTAAATTTCAAATTCCATTTGCTCAATGGTGGTATATAGAAAAGCAATTCACTTCTGTACTAGTTTTGTATCTTACAACCTTGATATGACTACTTACTAGTTCCAGGAGGGTGTTTTCTGTTGCTGGTGCTTTTGGATTTTCTATATAGACACTCATGCCAACATGTACTTTGTTACACCATCATGTAAACAAAGAAACACAGGAATTTTCATTATTTCCCAGTCTGTACGCTTTTTATTTCATTTTCTTGTCTTATTGTATTAGTGAGAACTTCCAGTACAATGTTGAAAAAAAGAGGTGAAAGGGGATGTTTCTGCCTTCTACCTGATCTTACTGAAAAAGAATCTAGGTTCTCACCATGAAATTTAACATGAGCTGGGTTTTTTTCTAGATGTTCTTTGTTGAGTTGAAGAAGAACCTTTTTATCCTAGATTGCTGAAAGTTTTTTTTTTTTTTTATGAGCCAGTGTTAGATTTTATCAAATGCTTTTTTTTGCATGTATTGATATGATCATGTGATTTTTCTTTTTTAGTGAGTTAATGCAATGAATTACATTAATCAGTTTTTGAATGTTGGACTAGACTTACGTACCTAAAATAAATTCCACTTTGTCATTGTATGTGATTCTTTTTATACATTGTTGGATTCAATTTACTAATATTTTGTTGAAGATTTTTACATTTAAGTTCATGTGTAGCTTTCTTTTCTTGTAATGTCTGGTTTGGTATTAGTTTAGTGGTGGCTCCATAGAATTTTGAGTTTGGAAGTGCTCTCTTTGCTTCTATCTTCTGAAAAAGTGTGTAGAGAACTGGTATAGTTTCTTCCTTAAGAAACTATAAGTTTGTTTGGTAGTATTCAAAAGTAAACCCATTTAGTACTGGTTGGTGCCTTCTGTCAGAAGATTATTAGTTATTAATTTACTTTAATAGATATAGTCTCATTCATATTGTTTTTGTGTGAGTTTTGGCAAATTGTGTTTCTCAGGGTTTGGTTTGTTTCATCTAGGTTATCAAGTTTGTGGGCATAGAATTATTGATGGTATTCCCTTATTAGCCTTTAATGTTTATAGGATTTATTGTGATGTCCCTTTTTATTTCTGATATTACTAATTTGTATTTTCTCTCTCTCTTTTTTCTTAGTTAACCTGGCCACAGGCTTATCAATTTTATTGACTTTTTAAAATACCCAGGCTCTGGTTTGATTGATTTTCTCTTTTGATTTCCTATCTTGAATTTTAGTGATTTCTGTTTAAATCATCATTTTTATCTATTTTCTTCTGTTTACTTTGGATTTAACTTGCTGCTTTTTTTCTTGTTTATTAAGGTTAGAACTTAGATTATTTATTTTGGATTATTGAATTCAATACTATACATTTCCCTACTAAGTACTATTTTTGCTAAGTTCACAGATTTTTGGTAAGTTATTTTCATTTTTATTTAGTCCAAACTATTTTGAAATTGTTCCTGAGATTTCTTCTCTGACCCTTATGATATTTAGAAGCATGTTGTTTAATCTCCCCATGTTTTGGGATTTTCCAGTTATCTTTCTGGTATAGTTTCTTATTTAATTCCATTGTTGTCTGCAGATACACATTGTATGATTATTTCTCTCTCTCTCTCTCTCTCTTAAATTTTAAGATGTGTTTTATGGCTTTCTTGGTGAATGTCCTCTGTATCCTTGAAAGGAACGTGTATTCTGCCATTGTTGGATGAAATTGTGTATAGATGTGCATTATATCCAGCTGATTATTGGTATTATCAAGTTCAACTATGCACTTACCAATTTTCTGCCTGTTGGAGATCTTTACTTTCCGATAGAGCAGTTTTAAAGTCCTAATTAGTTCATGTATTGTCTATGGCTCCTTTGAACTACAGAATTGAGTAGTTGTAATACTGTATGACCCACAAAGTCTAAAATATTAAATATCTGGCCTCTGGCATAAAAAATGTTCAGGCTTTTATCCTATTTTTGGTTTTGTTTTTTTATTTACTTGAATTTACGCCATTATTTTCCAACTAACTTCTTTCATTGAATACTGAACTCCTTTAAATATTTTTCTTTCTAAGACATGTTTTATTGTCTATAAATGTCCCAATAAGTTTTTTAGGTTTGGTTAAATACGTAATGTTTATATGCACTCACATGTATTCTGTAATTTTCTGTAATGTAAATTTCTGTAATGTAAATTTCTGTAATTTTTTGTAATTATATAATTTTTCTGTAATGTAGAAATTACTGACAAATATTCTCTCTTTTACCAGCTTATTGGAAAATTGGTTATACTTTTATTATTGATTTCTAAATTTACTACCTTCTAACTAGAGATTATGACCTAAAGGATATTGATTCACTGGCATTTGTTGAAATTGTTCTGTGGCCTTTTTCCTGATTGATTTATAAATATTTCATGAGTTCCTGAAAGAACAATGTATTCCTTTATATTGAACATCAGATTCAGTACACATTCACTCAATGAAGCTATTTTGCTTAGGTGTTATCAAATTTTGAGAAAATTGTTTAAAAATCTAAACCTGTGATTATGTATTTGGAAAACTATTTTTGTAATTTCCATTTTTTACATACATTTTGGCCAGTATTTTGGGTAAAAAGCATATTTAGACTTTTGTATTTTATGTTGAATCATTTCTTTCTCTTTAATTAATAAATGCCTTTACTACAGGTATTATCTTTCCTCAAGGTCTATTTTGTCAAAAATTAATATTAATACAACAGTTCTCTTAGTTATTATTCAATACGTATTCAACAATTTCCTATCTTTTCTTTAATCTTTCTTTCATTATGTTTAGATGGATTATTAACAGAGCTAGATTTTGTTATTTTCCTCAATTTGAGAAGTTTGTCTTTGAAATGGCACTATAAAATGTGTTGTTTATTGTGCTTGACAAATTTGGATATTTTCTTACCATTTTATTTTGGGTTTTATATTTTTCTTGATTTTTCTTTGATTTATATATGTATATGATTATATATGTTCAGATGTTCAGATATTCATATATATATATATGTATGTTAAATATACATGTTTATATATGAATATATTAAATTTTCCCTAACTTTATAATATTAATTGAATTACTCAAGTTTTACTTATACTCCCACTGGATATTATATGTATATAATTCATATTTTATTAGTTGTATTTAAATTTTTAACGAAGACAACATTTGTTTAATATCTCTTCTAGCCACCTAAAGAATGTGAGAGCATAGGTTGATTTAATCTTTTCAACTCTGACTCATTTTCCTTAATTGTTAATTTGTTTTCAGTTTGGGTTACTAAATTTAACTTTTCAATTTAAATATTATATTAATGTTATCATTAATGCTTACCTAGATTTACCTAAATATTTGCCAAAATTTTTCACAAATTTTGGGTAATGTTTGCCTGACAATCCTTCCATGCTTTATAATTATTTTAATATAATTACAAGTGGAAAATTCAGATTTTTTTTCTAATTTGTTTTCATAACAAGATCTTAATTGGGTGCAGAAGCATAGACATTCTCTCTCAGCATTTAAAAATACCATTCCACTATTTTCTGGCCTCTTTTTTTTTTCTAAAGATTTTATTTATTTATTTGAGAGAGAGAGAGAGAGAGCTTGAGCAGGAACAGGGGGAAGGGCAGAGGGAGAAGGAGAAGTATACTCCCACTGATCAGGGACCTGGAAGTGGGACTTAATCCCAGAACCCCAAGATCATGACCTGGGCTGAAGGAGGAGTTTAACAGATTAAGCCACCAGGTGCCCCTGGCCTCTATTATTTTTGATGAGACATTTCCTTTCATCCAAATTCATGTGGTATTTCCTTGCTCTTAATCGATGAACTTTACCTTTTATGATTATTTAACTTTTACTGATTTCGTGTCCTACATTTCCATAGGGTTTGTGTAAAGCCAAAGGATTATTATTTGTCCTGTTTTGTACTTTGTATGATTCTTTAATCTGAACACTCATGACTTTTATGAAATCTGAAGTATTTTATTAGTTTAAAATTATTTTTTTAATGTTTACACTTGCTAATTCTATTGGGTTCCTCTGCTTGAAATAAGTTTAAGGATATGGAGGGCACTCTTTTAAGTGTGTATTCTGTGACTTTTAATGTTAAAAAAAAAATTGCAAATATATACTCCCACATGGGTAATTTCTTCATTTAACTTTCAATTCATCAGTAGTGTACTCAACTATGTCTAATCTTATTTTTAACTCCTTTACTGATTTCATTATAACAAAGACTATATGATTTAAGTATTCTCATATATTTTAAATAATTTTCCCTCCTTTTCCACTTTCTTCCAACTTTTGTTTTTAACTTTTGAAATAATTTTTAATTATCTTCCAGATTTCCTATAATTTCAATTCAATTTGTACTATGTTTTGCATTATATCTATTGGCTTTCCTTCGTGTACATTATTTCTTCATGTTTTTTGTTCTTGATTCTGAGCTTATTTTTTTCTTGAGTTTTTTTATTTCTCCCTAGAAGTTTCCCATGAACCATGAGTACCAGAAGTATCCCTATGTAGAAGTACATGTACATTTTTCCAATATTATGCTATTTTTACATGAGTTTCCTTTCTTGGACTGTCTACTCCCTTAGAATAATATAAATTTGGAATAGACACACACATGTGCAAACTTAGATTATTTTGTTCTCATGAGATTTTTTTCCTTTTCCATCCAGAACCTAAAACAAAGTCTTATAAATTCAAAGGTTGAAGAATAGAATTTTTCTCATATTGTTCAATGAAGGGGGCAATAATTCCAAAAATCTTAGTTAAGCAGGGATATTGTGTAATTCTGAGGGTCCAAACATAAAACTCGTGTTTCTGATTGAGCTCTTATATTCAGGGGAAAACATGCCCCTTGTTCATTATATCATTGGTTCCTGAGCTTATGTCTGTGAATAGTGTTCTTTTCTGTTACATCTTCTTTGAGTTCTCTTCTTTTGTTTCCTGGATGGCTTTATTTATTTATTAGCTGTCTTATTTTATCAAGTATATCTATATTACAGCAGAAAGAGACGTCTGCACTTGTTTAGCCCACATGTTGCAGAGATAAGAGCTAGAACTTCACCTTGGGAAAGGTATTCATTTTATTTATTTATTTATTTATTTATTTATTTAGGCTGGGGGCAGAAGATATTTAATTCCAACATGTTTCTTATTTTTACAGTTAAAGTTTTGAATTAGATGTGGTTTAGCA
Organism: Taxidea taxus jeffersonii; assembly: GCA_003697995.1. Lineage (NCBI taxonomy): Eukaryota > Metazoa > Chordata > Mammalia > Carnivora > Mustelidae > Taxidea > Taxidea taxus. The sequence goes on from ML103256.1 coordinate 86,058, forward strand.
GCTTTTCTGAAAAAAAATTATAAACTTATAATTACCTAGTATATTAACTAACTCCTAGAAGGAAAAATATATGCCTAGGTAGAAACAAAATAATAAACTGTATTAACAATTGGGAGTACATTTTAATGTCTTTTGCCCTTGGAATATTATGAGTTTTTGTGTGGGATTTTGGTATACATACCTGTTTTTAACAGGTAGGTTTAATGGAAGAAGCTATCTAAAGAAAGACATGGAAGCTGAGAAAAAAATTTGCAGGAAATGTAAATATTATGGACTTTCCCCCTTCCAAACTCTACTATAAAGGTTGTGCTTTATAAGTTCTTGTTCTCTTCAGCAAAAGTTAGTGAAATCAATGCCTGGTGAGGAAGGCTGAGTTGGAAACATCATTGTAATATGTGGCCCTGTATTTAATAAGGTATAAAAAGAGCAAAATTTTTTAAATGGCTTCTGTATTTTTTTCCTAGTCGTTTTCATCACATTGAATGTAAATGACCTAATTTTCTTCTTGCCCAGAGAGAGGAAGCAGTTCTCAATTTGACAGACATTGAGTTAATTATTTAAAAATAATTTTATTTATACAGGGAATAAATAAGCAATAAGGCTGGTTAATTAACTCTACCATTTGGAGCAGGTTAAAGGTTAATATGAAGGAGAGGGAATTTTGTTCAACAGGCAGTGCAAAACCATTGACGATTTGTTGTACAAATGAACAACATGAATTCTGCATTATAAAAATTAATCTAACACCAAATGCAATGTATATAAGAAATTTAAGCTCCACATTGCCCATATTGGCATAAAACTAAATAAATTAATTAAAAAGTATTGGTTCAATTCATAAAAACCTTCTAATAACTTAAGCTGTAGGAATCAGATGCTTGATTCAACGGTGAATCCAGTGCTTTTGTGTGTATAGGTTTAATGAGGATCTGATTTTAAATTTAAACCTTTTGTTATTCTTGCTTCTGTTCCAAATGTAGAATTTTAGTTTTTCAGCTCTTTTGTTTGTTTTGAAACTTGGTTACTATTCTTATTATGTATAATTGAAGTGTAAATGTCACAGTATTTCCTTAAAAGCAAATGCCAATTAAATTGAGAGATGTTGGCAACAGGCACAAACTCACTTCATTTATTATAACATATTCTGACCTTTTCATTATTTTGGTGGTAATTATTCTATGGCTTTGCAACCAACAAAAACTCAGTTGGATTTTTTTGATACAGTCCTTGTATTTGATTCAGAATTCACACTTTTCCTTTTTCTCCTACAGATCACTTGTGGATTTCTTAGCTATATTTTGAAGAACTAGAATTAGCAAGTATATTGTTTTATTAAAGCAGAAAAACTCAACAAACAAACATAAAGCAACTTCTAACACATGGGAGTTTATTCTCTTGTTTCTGGGCACAGATGAATTTGTACATTTAATTTGGTTTGCGGATTTAATAATCATTGTTTAACTGTAAGGAACCTTGGAAATAGGGTCAATTTAGATCTAGGATAATGGAAAAAATTAGTTGTGCAGAAAATCAGTATTAGTCCATGACTTTTGCACACGCTATTGGGAAAAGGTGGCACGGAGATACTCACTTCTAAGCCAAACAGTGAACATTGTCAGGAGAATACAATATGAGTAACAAATTCCTCAAGGAATAAGAAAAAAAAAGTTAAATCCAGAGAGAAGGAAGGAGCCACAGATGATTACAGATGATAAGTAGATATAAGTGGTAGTATATGTGTGTGTGTGTGTGTCTGTGTGTGTGTGTTTCTGGTGTTACGTGTATCCAGAAATAAGAACCAGCTATAAATGACTACAGGATGTTCCAAAGGCTATAATATAACAGAAGCTGTGAGTAATGAATGGCAGGTGCTTGCCTAACGACTCACTTGACCACAGAAAAAGCACAGGGCTAAGAAACAGCATCCAAGAAGGAAACAGAGATCTGGCAAATGTGTGGAAAATGCGATTCCAATCAGAACTTAGGAGGAGAAACCTGCGATTGTTACCCAGTAAATGACAACTTTCTTAAATCGGTTGGGGAAAAAACTGGAATTACTATATTCAAAGATGTGTTTAGAAGCACAGATGTGACCCGAGAGGACCCAGCGTCTGATTTAAGTCTGTGTCCCTCTGTGGCAGGCAGGAGTGGGTCTGGGCTTCCTGTGGTACTGTGCTAAATTTCTTCATGATACATGGGGAAGCACCTTGATACCAGGAAGAGGCCCATAACCTTGAAATAATGGGGGAGTTTTGTTTCATTATTCTTTTAGTCTGACTGGGGCAAATCTCACAGCTCATCAAAGGAAGCAATGGTGACCCACAGAGATCTCAGTTGAGCATCTAAACCCAAACACTGAATTTTGTTCTTTGCAGCTTTAGATCAACCTACTCTGAAGAAATGAATGAGCAAACAAAAGAAGGTTCAGTGATTCGGTACCCCAGACCCACATCATGGGTCAGTCCATGAGCATTCTGACATGTCATTTCATGTTCAACAAACTACACTTTCCTCTTTAAGCTCAAACTTAAATACAAGTCAACTCTCATGGTGATAATGCCATTACTTTATGTTGGAGTAGGCAAAATGGAATAATGGTGCCAACTATTTGCATGATCTAATACAATCTAATATATTACTATATATTTCTCAATTCAATCTATAATTTCTAAAAATTTGACACACAAAAACACATACCTCAGAACAGGAGTTGGCAAACTTTTTTTCTGTAAAGGAGCAAATATAAATATTTTTGGATTGCAGCAATATGATCTCTATGGCAACTACTCAATCCCACTTTGTTAGTGAGAAAGCAGCGATAGGAAAAATGCAAATAAATCAGAAGGGTTGTGTTCCAATACAATGCTATTTACAAAAACAGGTAGTGGGCTGGATTTGGTCCAGGGGCTATAGTTTGCCAACCTTGTCTTAAATAATCACTAAAATAAGTCACTCCCATTCACAGTCTTGAAATCTTTTGTATTCTAGGGAATCGCCTTCTACTGCATTATTTTCTCTAAGGCCATGACCACCTTTAGGCCAATACTCACCCTTCCAGTACCAGGGGAAGCTTAAGGATGTTCATTTTGGTGGTCTACTCCAGATTATGTGGGTTTCCACAATTTCCCCGTGAGAAGTAGGATATAGGGGAGATTCCACTCTGGGTTAAATAAGGGAATAAGAAATGAGAGAGGGCATTAGGATCCTAGGGCATGTCCCCATTTCTAAAAATATCACCCTATTTAAGTGAAAATAATTGCATAAATCCTAGCACTAATAAACTTTCCATCTCTCATTCATGTAATGTATTCTATAACATAGATGCATCACTTAACAAATAATGTCACTTACATAAATAATACTTATATAAGGGATCATTTTATTAAAAATAAATTAGTACATCATTAACAAAAGAGAACTAGGGAGAAAATGCAGTTTACGCCAATTCTCCATGTATAATTTTGTTTAGCATTCAGACAGGTATCTTGCTAGGTGTTAAGGCATATAAAGTTAGAACCATGTGAAATTGCTGTTTTTTTAAGTCAAAAAGTATAGAAGATCAGCAATTTCATGAACCTAAAAAAGCCATGAAGAAGATTATATTCTTGCCTGTAGCTATTACCCATTCAGCACCTTGAATATATTATGTCACCTTCTTCTGGCTTGCCAAGTTTCTGTTGAGAAATGGGCAGCTAGATTTACAGGTCTTCCCTTGTATGTTAAGGACTTCTTTTGTCTCACTGCTTTTAAGACTTTTTCTTTATCGTTATTTTGTTAATCAAATTACTATATATCTTGGTTTTGGCCTGCTTTTGTTGTTTTGATGAGAGTTCTCTGTGCCTCCTAGACCTGGATATCTGTTTCCTTCCCCAAATTAGGAAAGTTTTCAGCTATTATTTCCTCAAATTTTCCGCCCCCTTTTTTCTCTCTTCTTCTTCTGAGACTCCTATAATATGAATGTTATTACATTTGATGGAGTCACTGAGTTCCCTAAGTCTATTCTTATGTTCCATAATTCCACTTTCTCTCTCTTGTTCATCTCCATTATTTTCCATTATTTTCTCTTCTATATCATTTATTTATTCCTCTGCTTCTTCCAACCTTGTGTTCATTGCAACAGTGAAGAAGAAAATTATAATTGACTCTTTCCCCAGTAAGTGTTTAGTCTAACTTCAGACAGTTAATCACAAGTGAAATTAATGTTACCAAAGGGGGTTTCCTGGGTGGCTCAGTTGGTTAAGCAGCTGCCTTCAGCTTTGTTCATGATATCAGGATCCTGGGATCAAGCTCCACATTGGGGGGGTGTCCCTGCTCAGCAGGGAGTCTTCTTGTCCCTCTTCCTCTGTCCCTCCCCCCAACTCATGTTCTCTCTCAAATAAATATTTAAATAAAAACTTTAAAAAAAGATCTTCCCAATAGGGAAATAAATGTAGGGTGTGATATTAGCTTAGAATGGCAAGATTTGCTAGTGAGGATATCAGACAAAATACCCTGTGTAGGAGGTATTTAGGTAGAGACCCACATGATAAATAGGATTTAGAAAAATGAAGTTGGAGACAGGAAGAAAGGACAGGAAGTCTACAAAGAATGTCTCAAGCTTTGAAAATTAATTATCTCCAGACTCAGAGGCAGGAGAGGGTATGGATTTATTTGGTAGTGGATGACATAGTTATGGTTTCAATAAATTATGCTTCACATATATGCATTTTATATATGTATATATACATACATATGTTTATGCATATGTCTGTCTTTTTCCCCAAAATATTTTAGTGTTGGTAGATCCAGAATCAAAAGACTGTGTTAAATCTTCACTGCTATAAGAAGCAAGAACTCACAGCCCAGGCTGTTCACTCTCAAAATCTCAAACAACATAGAAATAGATAGATACATCTTCAGTTGAATGCACCTCCAAGGTGTCCTTCAAAATCTTCTACTTCTGGTCAAGGACTCGGTCTCTTCTGCCCTCATCTATCAGTTACAATCTAAGAACATCCTTCCCTAACATTCCACAAACACAGTTTTCATGGCACCACCCATTTACACTTTTTACATCCCTGCTTGTATATTAGGAGTATATTTATGTGTTCTGGTGTGTGACAGTTCCTGAAAATGAAAATACACTCAGGACATGTCCTTATATGTCCTTATACTCACATGTACTGTGAGTCCTTATGTCTGTCTTTGTGGAGATCAAATAAGCACTGCACTATAGAATGCAGTGTTTTTTCTCTGCAGTTATGGGGACTTCCTTGAGTCTGCAGAACAGCTTTTATGAACTGTTTTCATTGTATGTTTGCTAATAATTTTCAGATAATAAATGTCTACATGCATGATATGATACTTGCACTATAACTTGGTAGTGATGTGGGGGGGTGGAGGTCACCCTCTCTCCCACAAATTTCCAGGTTGTTACCATTTACCAAAAGTAATCTAAGAAGTGTGCATGAGCAAATTGAATTAAGGACAATTTGAAATCTGGGATTATAGTGTTCTGTACACCAAATAGCACATACTTTTTATTGGGAGAAACAGAAGTTTGAACAAAGAAATGTCATACTTCTGGAATCCTCTCAAAACAAAATATCATAAAATATTTTTAAAGTATCTTCACTTTGGAGAAATGAATGGTAACGACTCCTAATTTTCAGTTTCCCTATTTGCACACGTGGCTTTCCCACAAGCCTTTTCACACATATTCATCCATTTGTACCTTGCAATGAAGATATCACATTCACAGAATCTCTGAATTTGCCTGAGAAGGAGCCATATGCAGAGATGTAGTAATTTGCTGTTACTCCACTTCTCTCCTTGATTCCTACTCCTACCCACTCCCTCAAAATTTCTTTAGGAATAAAGCCTTGATTGGATATGCCTCATTCTTAGAAATATTACCTTCTGATGAGTTGCTTTAGGTTAAAAAAGTCCAGGGGAGACAAGACAGGAAATCTACTGTCACCTTGCTCACTGATAAAGGGAAGTGATATCTGTTCTAAGGTTAAATCAAGGGCACCCAATGTCTATTTGTTTTCAAGAAGTTCAGGCATTGAGGGAGTTGTTAACATCCTATTCTATTTTAATCAAACACCTGCATTTACTTGCCTTGGTAATGAGGAAAAATGGGTCTCTTAAATATAGCCCTTTGCTATAAATAGACCATCCATCTTAAAATTAACTATTATCATTGTCAAACCATAGACTCAGAGAGGCAGAGTGGTGTCACAGAAATGTTCCTTGACTGGATGTGGGCACCTGGTTTCAATCACAGCTCTGGTACTCATTAAGTGTGTGGCCCAGGTTGATTAATTTCGTACATGTAGGCCCCTCTGTTCTTTGGAGTATCCATTTTCTCTCCTTAATGGATTTCAGTGCATCTTGCCTTTCCACTCTTACTGAGGCTGCTTTGACTCAGGACCTCATCTTTTCTTACTGGGATTATTATAGGAAGTTCCTCTCTGGTTGCCATTTTTCTAGTCTTATCTCTTTATGCACCCAACCCTGTCAAATCACTACCTTTTACATTACTATCAGCAACAGCTTATGAAAGCGAACTTCATCCTGTCATCCTCTGAGTTAAAGTTTTCCAAGGTTTCCTGTAATTTTCAAATGAAGAACCAACTCTTTGGCTCAACATGAAGGAAACTACAGGAATGGGGGATGCCTATCTATTGCCTATCCCAGGATATTTCCTACAGTTCAGTAATTCCAAAAGAGTATTTTCCTGAATGTCCCCAGTGTGTTTAGCTCTGGATCTTACAAGTGTGTGTTGCATTCTACATATTAACTTGACTCACTCCTTCTACATATTAACTTGACTTACTCCTTATAATTTTCCAACATGCTCAGATATCGCCTTCTTCTGGAAGCTTTCCCTGAATGAATCTGGGTCTGCACATTTACAGATATTGCACCCTGAGAGACAACCTAGCATAAAGCTTCTGAGTGAGCATTGATGGTTACTACTGCCCTTTCTGTCTCCAGCCACTTCTAATAAAATGTGAGGTTTTCTTAAGGGAAAGGCCCATGCTTTCATCTCTAATTCTTCTTCAAGAAACTTGATAAATGCTTGGTGTGCAATTAAAAAAAAAAAAGGATGAATAAATAAGAAGGTTGGACTCCAATATTCCATCCATTTATGACTTTCTGTGAATATATACTCTTTCAAAATCATTTTGCATTCTAGAAAGTCACTGTATGGGTGTTTTATCTTCCCTTATGATCTGAAAAATAGAAGTGTGAATTAAGATTTTGCAGAATAGCAAGGACTGTTAAATTCCAAATCTGTACCTGATATCAAGTGGCAACCAACACTGCACTCTTCACCCCAATTCCCCTGCTCCATGTCAGTTAGAGTCAATATCCAGAAGAGTCATATTGCACAGGGATATAGGTTAATAGATGCCAATTGCAGTTCAGTGAAGATAAGAAGTGGAATAATGAGCTTGAGAGCAAAGAGGAAAATGAGAAACTGATAAATGGAAAGTACTTTGGGTTGACCAAAAATTAGATTCATGAAATACTCATTAAGCATTGTTTTCTCCTCAAAGCCAATATCAATAAACATAATTTTTTTAAAGAGAGAAAAAGCATTAAAGATATGACATCTGGGAAACAAGGGATACTAGAATACAATTGTGATAAGAAATCAACCACAGAGTAGTGAAAAGGAGTGTAAGTGGTTTGGAAGGTAAGCAATGTGGAATCTTCCTAGATCTATTGGTAATGACTGTGTGAATCTGGGTTGGTTCTATAATGTCTCTTGGCTTTTTTTTTTTTCTTTTTTTCTTGGCTGTGGACAAATGAGACTGATTTATGTATTTCTGATTTCCTGCCAGTTTGTCATTCTATGAGCCTGCAAACACAATGAAAGAATAAACAATGAATTTAGGCACCTACACAGAGAATGGCTTGTTATCTCTTGTCAGAAGAAATAGAACAATCAGGAGAGGACCAATTACCCCAAGGAATATTTGGAGAAGAAGAACAAGAATAGAAGCCGTAGTTATTTGGGGATGCAGACAAACTTCTTATGAAGGAAATCTAGCCAGCTTCCAAATAGAATGGGCTAGGAATTAGCAAAGAAAGTGAAGACCAGCAATGAACTCCATCCACTTTCTAGCCAGTCAGAAGTCATGAGCCTGTCTAGGAAGCATGAATTTCCCCCTTGCCACAAATTCCTCCAATTTGGCTGCTAGTAGACACCTCTTAGAACATCTGGTGCAATACCCTTGTTTAATTTATCTGAGGCCAAAAAGGTAAATGATTAGCATTAAGTCAAGCAGGCTGTTCCCTTTCCTAGGGACAGCTTTTCTCTCACCCTCTGCTTGCTCCTACTGCTCTTATGGTTCTTGGTGGCTATTTCCCTCACCTTATCCCTCCCTCCCACACCTGTGTATTTCCAATATTCCCTCCTTGAAATGGGACAAAATGAGTTCTCTGCTTCCATAGGTAGCAAACTTAAATTCAGTTTTCCTACCTTACCTATCCAAATTCTTTGCTCACTTTTCTCTCCCCTAAAGATAACAGCCAGATTATACAACACTGTCATCTTAATCCGGTGTCAACAAGAAATGAGTATTTTGCAGAATTAAGTTTATCAGCCCTTTCAAGGCTACCATTTTGTTTATGGAAACTTTTTTTTTAAGAAAGCAGTGGGTGACTTGAGTTGAACATGCCAGAAGATAGATCATTTTAGTTTCCTATGATTGTACATAACCATTAATTATCATGTTAAGATCTAAATATAATCATATGAACTACACTCATAGTCAGGATAGCACCATCTGAGCCTTCACTAAGTTACCCTGGTTTATGCTACATTTTTTCTTAAATGCTTTTTCAGCCTACACTCTTGTAAAACTTCTCACCATCTGTGGTATGTACCTTTGGTGGATAGTTCCTTCTCTGATTTCCTACTTTTGAGTATTTGAATTCTGTCCAAGCAGGAAAATTTTGATTTTTTTTTTTTTGCCAGTTTATCTTTCTATGATAAACTATGAGTGAGATGGGAAAGCTTTTGTGTAATGTTTCATTTGGTATGTAGAATCATGCTTTTTTCTCCTTTTTACTTCTTAAAAAAATTGAAATAAAAATGAATAAATAATAGTAACTATCCACTACCAAATTTTTATCACGTCTAAGCACCTACATGGAAGAAACAGAGTTGGTGATATGGTCTGTATTTACCTTAAAGGAATAGGTAAATTGAAATAATATTGAAAGTGGAATTCTAGGATGAAACAAACAAAATGAAGGTTTAAAAGGTACAGAAGGGGTGCCTGGGGGGCTCAGTCAGTTAAGCATCTGTCTTCTGCTCAGATCATGATTCTGGAGTCCTGGGATAGAGCCCTGCATTGGGCTCCCTGCTCAGCAGGGAGTCTGTTTCTCCCTCTGTCCTTCACCCTGCTCATGCTCTCTCTCTTGCTCTCGCATTGTCTCTCAAATAAATAAATATAATCTTTAAAAAAAGTACAGGAGGGGTGCCTGGGTGGCTCAGTGGGTTAAAGCCTCTGCCTTTGGCTCAGGTCATGATCCCAGGGTACTGGGATTGAGCCCTGCATCGGGCTCTCTGCTCAGCAGGGAGCCTGTTTCCTCCTCTCTCTCTGCCTGCCTCTCTGTCTGCTTGTCATCTCTCTCTGTCTGTCAAATAAATAAATTAAATCTTTTTAAAAAAAGTACTGGAAATAACAAGTAAAAAGAAAATAAGAGATTAGCATAAATGTGAATGAAAACACAATTTGGTTTTATTGGAGTATATTCACTACTTGAATTATCTTCATTTGGTAGGTTCTTCCCACCTACAATGTGCTTAGTTCAGCAGTTTTAATTCTATTTTCCACATGTGCAAGGAAAATGAAGTTGCTTTATTTCTCCAGTTTCTTAGTTATATTTGAATCCATCTGTTTGTAGCTCTGTAGCACTCTGTTTAGCTTAATACTTACACCACCCATAAAACTGGGGTAAATGATTTATAATTAAAGACTTAAATATTTTAACGGGCTACCCCAAAATTCTTCTTAATGAGTGTCCTTGTAGTGGGGCAGTCATGTAGCAGACATTTTATTTTTTTTATTTGTTAAATAAATTAACATATATTATTTTATGTTATATTGTTAAAGAAGACAGTATAACTACTGAAATTAGATGTTGCAAACTTAGGATGGCTTAAGTGTTATTTTAAAATTAACTTGGGGTGCCTGGGTGGCTCAGTGGGTTGAAGCCTCTGCCTTCCGCTCAGGTCATGATCCCAGGGTCCTGGGATCAAGCCCCGCATCGGGCTCTCTGCTCAGCGGGGAGCCTGCTTCCCCCCCAACTTTCTCTGCCTGCCTCTCTGCCTACTTGTGATCTCTGTCAAATAAATAAATAAAATCTTTAAAAAAATAAAAAAATAAAATTAACTTTATTGCACATTTTCCTAGAACTTTGACAGAATTTATTTTTAGCTGATTCTGAATTATTTTTATAATAAAAAAGCCTATTTAATTACAAAGCGTAAGTTATTTTAAACTTTTCTCTGGGAGAAAGAAATCTTAGCTGCTAAATTAATGTTGTTATTACAGAGAATTTGCTGAGAAGGACAATAATGTTGAAATTTTACATGCTCTGTGATCATCAAGGAACTTCATTCTCTGGACATCGCTACTAAAAATTACCATCTGACTATTTAGATTGGGCCCACAGGAAATTCATATGTTCACTCTGTCGGGGTTGCTGAATGAATTAACCACATGATAATACTGCAAGGGGGACAATGGAGCTAAGTTAAGAGATCAAGGTTGAGGAGTATAATTCCCACCATCGGCCCCCTTTTTAAAGAGATCTTCACACATTTCATAGCTACTTATTTGTTTCTGTATAAGACTGGAAATAAACACTAAATAGGTATTATATGCTAGAGATATTTATGAGAACTTTAATGAAAAAATGCAGGAATGTCTAAATTTAAGTATTGATTTTGCCATCGTCAAGTTACGTGTCCTTGACAAGTTACTTCACATCACTATGTCTCAGTTACCATTTGTGAAATGCAGTCTTCCTTGCAGGACTCGCTTAAGAATTAAAGTTAATAAGGGCACGTGGGTGGCTTTTTTGGTTAAGCACCTGCCTTGTACTCAGGTCATGATCTTAGGGTCCTGGAGCTGAGACCTGAGTCCAGCTCCCTACTCAGTGGGGAGTCGGCTTCCTCTCCTCCCTCTGCCCCTCCCCCTTGCTCATGCACACAGGCTCACTCTCTCAAATAAATAAATAAAATCTTAAAAAAAAGAATTAAAGTTGATTAATACAAGTGCATAGAACAGAACTTGACAGGTAGTGGATATTTAATAAGCCTTGTTTCTTTTACTATAATTCCTACTGTTCTTTCCTTGGTGTGTCCAAATTAGCTTGATTTATAGGCATCATATTGCTTGTACTGAATTGTGTCTTTCAGGAGACAGCATGTAATAATGATTTGCATCCTTATGTTATAATTCAGTTTACTAATCATCTTCACAAATGTTCATGTGAAGAATATTACACCGTATCACTTACCATCAATTATTTTGATAAAGCAACTTTTATATCAAAGGCATAGAAGAACCCAAGGGTTTTTCTAATTTTCTAATAAGTCAAAATTCCTATGAATGTAATTTATTATTTTTATTTTATTGAGGAAAAAATAACTTCACATGAATTAATTAACATTTTTCTTTAATGTAAGAAAGTTTTGACCTGGGCATTGAAATGTATGTATTTCCTACTTTAGGATATGATACATAGATAAATATTAAGGTCTCTCACATAATAGAGAATTATTCATTTTTAAAATGATTAAAAATGAGTAAAAATTTTTTAAAGCAATTTCAAAATTAATTTCATATGGTATAAATGATAACTATTGTGTCTCTACACAACTACTCTAGTTTTTGTTTTTTTTTTTTTTAAGATTTTATTTATTTATTTGACAGAGAGATTGAGAAAGCACAAGCAGGGGGATAGTAGATGGAGAGAGAGAAGAAGGCTCCCGGCCAAGCAGGGAGACTGATGCAGGACTTGATCCCAGAACCCTGAGATCATGACTGAGCCAAAAGCAGACTCTTAACCATCTGAGCTACCCAGGTACCCCTACTCTAGATTTTATTACTTCAATATTTCCCAAGTATTTTCAATACTTAAATGCTTAAGTGAAGCCCTTTGTGTTAATGGACATAACGGGAAATTTAATTTTACGTTCTTCTGTCATAGGTGGTTCATTTCATTTTCAATATAACCAAGAAACCACCCCCACCACCTACTGACTTCGATCCTAACCTTTGTACCCAAAAGCATTCACATTTGTCTCCTGTCTCCACTCAGTGGCTACCAACTCCACCATCAGGGCACTTCATGTCGTAATCAGGGATTATAGACTGTCATGCTATTCAAAGATGGAAACATTGGTTTAACGCCAACTGCACTTCAATCCAGCCTCTGTCTTCTTCAGATCCTGATGTTCTCTCTCCAGCCTGGACTTCTAGGCTTTTATTATGAAGATACTCAGAGATCATTTTGCAGTTGTTCTCAAACTATTGCTCCTAAATACCTGAATCAGAGTTCTCTGTGGCACTTTTAAAAATTCACAGATCTTGGTCGCCCTGACACAACGTAAATCAAATCTCTAGGGTTGTTTCAATTTACATATCTGATGAACTCATGTGCTTTCATTATGCACATTAAACTTCCAAACCACTGAGATGAGGGGATGTACTTTGCAGACGGGTTTTGATCAAGCACCACAAAATAGAAACCTCTAATCCTATTGTTGGTTCCTTGAGAACAATGTCAGAATCCAGGGCTCTTGCAAGCGTAAATCACGAACATGTGCAATTCCACACCTCTCCTGGGGTAACTGCAAAGTGGCGAATAGGGCTAATTTTGAATTAAATAGATTAAATTTCAGTTAAGTTTATTCGCTCATGTAACATACTACTGCAGCTTTGATACACTAAACAAATCCATCCAAGCTACTATTTTTATGATTTTTTAGGATATTCATGACAAACACTTGTCTATATTCTCCATATTTTCCATCAGTATCACTAAAGAACAATGTGTTAAGTGCTTATAATATTAAGTGCTTAATTACAAAGTGCTTGTAATACAGGCACACTGCTCAGGATTTTATATTCATTATCAAATTTGATTCTCCCAATGAATTGTTGGGAAAATCAATAATTATTCCCAGTTTTACATATGGGAAACAAAGGCTTGGAAAAATCCAGTAAATCATACTGCATATATGGTAGAACTAAGATTCTAACTGGTCTTTATGATGCCATGTGTCCTGTTTCAGGTTTTTATGCATTAGATTACAATTTGCTTTTCACATGGCAAGGTTCAAAAAAGAGGTTTGTCTTCCATAGCCACATACAATCTTTACATTATTAATATCAACACCATACATGCAACATGCCTCATACATGCAATGCAATAATAAAGTCAAGAAAGCAAATATTTATCAATTCTATTCAATACATATCCCTCCCCAAATCCTACCTGGTAGATGTAATTAGGTGACCATTTCAAGCAGATTGGGTCTGCAGGTTTAGTCTATGTAAAGTATGATTATCAACTTCATCTATCTTCCTAGTGTAAATAACCCTGTAGTAATAGGGAAAGTAAGGTAAAGGCTGATTGATACACTCCACCTATAAATAGCATTCCTGATTGAATGAAATATCGAATGTTCATAATAAAGTGAAACCTGAGTCAATAGATTCAATATGATTTAATTAGTTGTGTGTTTGATGTCCCAAATCCCACATTTTCTCTCATTTAATTTCTTTTTTTTTTTAAGATTTTATTTATTTATTTGACAGAGAGAGACACAGCGGGAGAGGGAACACAAGCAGGGGGAGTGGAAGAGGGAGAAGCAGGCTTCCCGCCCAGCAGGGAGCCCGATGTGGGGTCTTAATCCCAGGACTCTGGGATCATTACCTGAGCCGAAGGCAGACACTTAACAACTGAGCCCCCCAGGTACCCCTCTCATTTAATTTCTATGTTAATATTACATCTGGAACCATGATGCTTCAATAGATAATCTGTTAAAGTAACTACGTGATTGGAAACATATAATTAGCAATCAGACACAAACATGACTGAGTTAAATCCACCTCAGTTGTAACTGTGTGCATTTCGTGAAATCTGCCTAAAAGCAAAGCTTTGCTGTATTGATTTAGAGTGAGCGGAAAGGAACACAAAAGTCAAAAGATATACCCCCAGGTCCGAAAGCAATCTAAATCACTGTCCAAGATATTTATCAGTCCTAGGGTTAAAGATGATTATTTGATTCATTCAAGAAAATAGACGGATGTTGAGGTGTACAATACCTTTTTGTTAACTATAGGCACTGTGTCGTACAGTGTATCTTACCACTGGACAGTATCCCCGTCCTCCAGCCCCTGATAGTCATTATTATATTATATATTTCTATACCTTTGATGACTTCAGGTGCCTTATTAAAGAGGAACCATGAAGTATTTGTTCCATGACTGACTTATTTCACTTAGCTTAATGGCTCCCCAGGCCATCCATGTTGTCACAAATGACAAATGACAGGATTTTCTTCTTTTTAGAGGCTGAATAATATCCCACTGTGTGTATATATGACATTTTCTTCATCCATTCATCTGTCAATGGACATCTGGGTTATTTTTACATTTTGGTTATTGTGAAAAATGCTGCAGTGAATTTGGGAACTCTTCAAGATCCTGATTTCAATTCTTTTGGATATATACTCAGAAATGGGATTACTGGATTATAAAGTAGTTCTACTTTTAATTTTTAGAGGCATATCCGTACTATGTTTCATTACTTTTCCAATTTACATTCCCACCAACAGTGCACAAGGGTTTTAATTCCTCCATAACTTTGCCAACACTTGTGTTGTTGTTAACAATAGCCATTTTAATAGGTGTGAGGTGATTTCTTTCTTTTTTTTAAGACTCATTTATTTATTTGAAAGAGAGAGACAGAGCAAGAGAGAGACAAAGAAGGAGAGAGAGAGAGAGAGAGAGGGATTGTGTCAGTGGAGGGAAGGGCAGAGGGAGAAAGAGAGGGAATCTCAAGCAGATTCCCACTAAATATGGGCCTGATGCAGGGCTTGATCTCATGACCCTGAGATCATGACCTGAGCCAAAATTAAGAGTCTGACATTCAACTGAATGAGCCACCCAGGTCTTTGTGGTTTTGCTTTGCATTTCCATGATGATTGATGCTGAGCATCTTTTTGTATCCTTTTTGGCCATTTGCATGTCTTTTCAAAAAGTCTTTTCAAGTCCTTTGTCCATCCTTTAACTGGGTTATTTTATTATTGCTATTATGGCTCTTGAATTATTTATATATTTTGGAAATTAACCCCTTATCAGATGTATGGTTTGAAAGTATTTTCTCCCATCCCATGTGTTGCCTTTTAACTCACTGATTGCTTCCTTTTTTGTGTACAAGTTTTTGTGTGATGCAGTCCCATTCATGTATTTTTGCTTTTGCTCACTGTACTTTTGGTGTGCCTATCCAGGAAATCATTTATCAGAAGGATAGTGTTAAGAGTTTTTACGATAAAACACACACATACACACACACAATAGTAAAAACAAAATCAAACAAAAACAAACAAATAAAAAGAAACACAGGAAATTTTTAGAGCTAATGAATATGTTTTATGACCTGGACCGCAGTGATGCTAACACCACTGTGCACATATGTCCAGGCTCACTAAACTGCAAACATTGTTATATGTAGTTTTTAGTTTTTGTATACCAAGTATATCTTAATAAAGAAGCTGGAAAATTTTAAGAAAACAGCCATTAGGACATAGTCACACTTACCTAAAAGTCACACTTACCTCCTCAGGTTGACTCCCTTCCTTCTTTCTCCCTCAGATAGTATCTAACCTATAAGTTGTCATATGATTCAAACTGCTCCAGCTGGTTATCTGTGTAGTAATAAGAATAACAGTATGTTCCCAATCAGCATTAAACTGATAAATACCATCAGAATTTAGACAAAATACACATTTTTATTAACCCATCAAATATTTGACATCGTCTTATACAAGGATTGCACTGATGGCTCCTATTAATGACTCCCCTTTAGCCATATTATTTGTCCTGCAACTTTTGCCTTGTAGACCTCTCTCCCTCTGACTCTGGCTCAGCTACATTACTTGATTTGGCCAATAGGATATTAGCAGGCTTGACATAAACCGAGACTTGAAAAACCTCTTGCACATTTACATGTCTTTTCCTTGCTTCCCTGCAATAATTGTTAGAACAGATTTGAGATAGCCCGGGGACAAGGCTGCGTTAGCCTGCTGGAGAATGAAAGAACATATGGAACACAGGCAAATCATTTTAGCCCAGGCCTCAGACATGTGTGAGAACACAGACATCCTCAGCAACACTTTCTAACTAGCCCTCAGCTGATTGTAGACATCAATTCATCTAGCTACTAGGATCATGAGAAATAATAGAGAGGTGCTTATTTATGCTAGTATGTTTTGAAGGGTAGCAGTAACAGCTAATGGAAATGCATAGAAAAATATTTTATGAAAGATATTTGAATTATACAAGTTACACAATTTCTATCTTATTGTGAATGCAAATATGAAGGAGTGCATCAAAGTGCATACACTTCAGTATAAATTTGAGATTGACAGTGCCCCTAGGGTTTGTGAAGTGTTGTAAGGTATCATATCAGAAAAACCAGGATAATTGAGTTTGTTGAGATATATCTTCTCCTGTAGCAGTCATAGATATACATGGATTGGATTTAGAGGCAAGTCATCATCAAATGTGTTCTTAGCGAAACAATAACAGCATCAGAATAGATTTTTATATTATAATTAGCAATACAAAAATAATTTATGTTCATGCTCTGCAGATAAACGATTTTGCATAATTTTTTCAACCTTAGCAACAAAAATTATAGAAATTTGATTATTTCTTTGAACTTCCTTATCCTCTGTCCTCTACTAAAAGCAGTTACTGTTTTTTTTTTTCTTCTGGTTTTAACCCAAGTTGAAAATAGATATTTAATTATGCTTCTGCAGTTTCTATGCCCTGTGGCCAAATGCAAAGATGGCATCAAATTTCTTATGGAGGTTTTTAGCCACACCTGGCAAAATTCTGTTTTGCTTCAGTTATTTATCTTGATTACAAATTTATGGAAGAAAGCAAGTGCAGAAACCTGGTTGCAAGCCTTGACAAAGTCAGTGACGAATTGCATGACCTTGGGCAATTAACTTCATATCTACCTGACTCTGTTTACTCGTGAGGGAGATGAGAGAACAAGAACCAATCATCTTTTATGTCTTTCGGGCCTTGAGGAAGCAGATTGGAAATTGAAGAATATGGAATTTAGAGACAAACAGA
Source organism: Taxidea taxus jeffersonii (assembly GCA_003697995.1). Lineage (NCBI taxonomy): Eukaryota > Metazoa > Chordata > Mammalia > Carnivora > Mustelidae > Taxidea > Taxidea taxus. Next base: position 103,445 of record ML103256.1, read on the forward strand.
TTTTATTCAAATCCCAGCTCAACCATTTACAATGTGGCATTAAGTATTTTAATTATTGAGCTTCTGCTTTATCATTTATAAAAGGAGAATAAGACATTTTAAGGGCTATCAAATGGATTAAATGGATTGAGACATTTTTGTCTTCAATATTGCAAACCTCAGGTCTTCAAAGGGGGTCTCACTGAATAGCGTCTTTATTCTCTATTAAGTTTGAACATTTTAAGAAATAAGACAAGAAGTAGATATGGAGACCAACATATCCTTAATGTCAATGGAAAGAAGGGGGCTTTGAGAGAGAGTTAAATGAGTTTTCTAAGTGGACCCCAGAACTGGGCAAAACTTCCCCACCAATCACAGGCAGAGATGGAACAGAGAACCAGTTTGCAACAAGAGCATAGGTAATATTTAGCACAGGGTGGAACAGAAGGAAATAGATGTGTTTGCAGAGTAATCTTGTTCCCAAGCAAAATAAAGGGCAAAGCTGAGCCCAACATGCCCATTTCACAAATTATCAATCAGGTAAGTCACTTTATCTTCCCATGGTCAGGATGAGGGTAACAACAGAGAGGCCAATGATTATGACTGAATTCTCTCTTCAGAAAGAAAGCTTTAGAGTGGGTTAGAAGTATGGACAGCCTATAATAAGCCACCAATATCCAGTGTTTACTGTGATTATTTTTGTAATGTTTCATTAGCTTTTTTAGATCACTAGGATTTTATTTAGATTGCTTTACTGTGTAATTACTTTCACATATACAAGAATGATTAGATGAGATGGGAGGAATTAGTTCCTCTCTTGATGAATTCTTTCTAGACATACTTCTTTCCGGAATACTTGGTAAAATTCTGTCCAAAGTACTAAAGATTGACAAATGTTACTCCTATACTTGTGATTTTAATTAGAAAGATAGTCATTAGGAAACTATTGTGTAGGCATTTTACATTAGTGTATCTCAAAATATCTATACAAAAATAGAGTGAATGACAATTGGTTGGGATGGTAATAAAATGTGGTCAAGATCAATGGATCACACAGATTAAAAATGATCAAAATTTAATGTGTGTGTTATCCTCATATATGAGAACAAGGACTTCCGAAACTTTTAAATTTCCTGAGATGTATAAAATTTCTCAAAACAAGAACTCACAATCATAGAAACAACATTTGGGATTAGCATTAGTTAAAGTCAAAATTGATTTGTCTAAGAAGAATCCTGAATTTTGTCATATTTTCTAAACAAAGAATTCCACCTGAAGTTTTGTAGTTATAGTCATTATTTTAGAAGAAATCTCACATTGGACTTTTGACTTAAACTCTTAAACTCTTAGTTTCACTTCCTGTGAAGTTAAGTAAAATATTTTCCTATGTAACAATGTATCATAAGACACCTAGTAGGAAAGTTCTTTAAATAGTATCAACCCTAACAAATAGTAGAAATTACTTTTGGCTGTATTTTCAGTTGTTTCCTGAATTTAAGTCCCAAGCTTCCAGTGTTCTTCACTGGCTTTTCTTTTGTGTCACTTCTTGAGCCAAATGATGTAAAGACAACCTTATGAATTTATCCAAAGTGTGACACGAAAACTGACTAATGTGAATATTGGGAACTACATGAAATTGATTAAGAAAGCACTGTGTAAGAGAACATCCTTACCTTGTCTGCAGGTCGTGTACATGAAAATTGGGTGGAGTGGGAAGGAAAAACCCTGATACAAAGCCTTAAACATCGGCAACACTGAATACACTGATAGCTGTAAAGAGAAAATAAGTTTATCATCCTTAAATGCTCAGATGAGCTTCTTTCTAGTGAGATTGTATCAAGAAAGTGAAGGATGTGATCCCATTGGCTCTGTACACAATTAATTTGTCCTTAAATCCTACAAGGAGTATCCTAAGAAGAAAGTGATATCCAAGTGAAAAAAGAATTGAGTCATCCCAACAAGAATTATTTTAGCAAGAATAAGCCAGGGCTTCTAGTCCCACAAAGCTACAATAGCCCCAGGCAGAAGGGAGAGAGAGAAATAAAGGTCTTTTTTTCTCCCTATTCTACATTAAGGCTAAAAAGATGCCTTCTGATAGGAGGACACACTGTAATTTTGTTTTAATGTCTTCAGTAGAATGGTGCCATTTAGTTCAGCTTTTAATGTGGCCTTAAATTGCTATTTTATTACCCTTGTTGACATTCTGGAAGCATGAAATTAGCAAATCACATTAAAGAAGCAAACAAAAAAAAGCAATAAACCTCAGCCTAGTTAAACAATGCTAGTATAATCCACACATTTGAATAATGTTCTTACCTTAAAACACCAAGCATATATTTATTTGAAGGTTTCTTTTTCCATAGACAATGAATTAGTTTTATGAATAATTGCATATTCCATTTCATTGCAAACTTATACACTCATGGTGACCTTGAAAGATGCTTTGTGTTGTGTGGGAGAAAGAAGATCCTTTGTAACTCCTCTGCTTTCTTCTGAGAAGTGGCTCCTTTTGACTCCACTTGATGAAAGCATTCTGTTCTTAAAACATTACTTGTCAGTATCTTTGCTGCCCCACCCAGAAGACACTTCCTTCTGTTACAGCCATGAACATTTTATTTCAAACAAAAGCAATTTTACAGTTACAGAGTGAAAATGGTTTCAACCAAAACATCTTTATTCTATGGATCTACCTTGATGCACCTTGCATACACATAGCTTAGCCTAACCTATCTTCAATGGGCACAGAACACTTGACATCCGCCTATGGTTGTGCAAAATCATCAAACGCAAACACTGTGTTATTATAAAGTGTTGAATATCTCAAGTAATGTGTTGACTATTGAACTGAAAGTGAAACCAGAATGGTTGTATGACTACAGAAGGATTGTAAGTGGATTGTTCAACGTTGTGATCACATGGGTGAGTGGGTGAGTAGGAGCTGCGGCTTGCTGCCACTGTTCAGCAGCACCAGAGAGGATCCTCCTCCATATGGCTTGCCTGGGAAAAGATCTAAATTCAGAATTCAGCATGTGGTTTTCACCGGATGATTATCACTTTCATGCCATTGTCAAGTTGAAAAATTGTGAGTCAAGGCATCGTAAGTGGAGGACTGTCTGAAATTCAAATGTAGCTAATTATGCATTTTTTCCTTATCAAACCAGAAGTGTTAATGTAAAATAAATTAGTATCTTTACCTACTTTAGTCTTATTAAATAAAGAAGGCAACCTCAAGGATTCATTTCAGTGGAGTGTGATGAAGGGCAGGCTTTTTATAGTACGCCTTTTTATTTTTAGCTCTTGGACATCCACGTCCCCCTTTCTAACAGTGCCCTAATTTCATTATGAGAAATTAGCCCTCCCTCATTGGAATTAGGCTGGTGAGGCTGTAATTAGAGGTTTTTTTCCTCCTCTGGTAGCCAGGGAGGGGAAGGAAAACTCAAACTAGGCTAATCTGACCTTGTCATTAGCTTTGAATTTTGAGAAGATCAAAGGGACTGAAAATTCTTGGAGTTCCCTCATCACAAGCAGCATCAGTGTTTTCCAGAACATAGCGCTTAGCCTGCTGAGGCTTAAATCCTAACTATCACTTCCAAGGTGTGTGACATTAAACAGGGAGCTTAACCATATTGCCTTAGTTTACTCATTTGTAAATAGGGAGAATGACAGCCCCAAATTCATAAGGTCATGCGTGATGAGGACTGACGGAGTTAACAGAAATGAATGCAGAGTAGAGGATGCATGGTGGCTATTGGTATTAATTTTGCACATCCCAGCCGTGCTACCTGGACCATTTTACTTGTCTCTGGTAGCTTTTTTTTTTTTTTGGGGGGGGGGGGGGGTGTTGGCAGGGCAGGGGTACCTGCTTCCCAGCCTCCAGCTCTGCCTTGGTACTTCTCATTTCCAAAGTGGTTCTCCATTCTCCTATTGATTCTAAGTCTCTGGTAATTCTCCAATAAATTAATTTGTGTTTAACTTGGAGCCATTTTCTGATAGTCACAACCAAGGAATCTTAATCTTCCCTGACACATACTTATATTGACATGATGTAGTTACCTTTTTTTTAATTCCTTTTTTTTTTTTTTAAAGTAAGCTCCACACCCAGTGTGGACCCCAACACAAGGCTTGAACTCATGACCCTAAGATCAAAACCTGACCTGAGATCAAGAGCTGGATGCTTAACTGACTGAGCCACCCAGGCACCCAACATGACATAGTCTTTAGACAGATTCAGCAGAGATTATAAGGTGTTAATTTTAAAGATTTTATTTATTTATTTATTTGAGAGAGAGAGAGTATGGGAGGGGGGAGGGTCAGAGGGAGAAATGGACTCCCTACAGAGCAGGGAGCCTGATGTGGGACTCGATCCCAGGACTCCAGGATCATGACCTGAGCCGAAGGCAGTCGCTTAACCAACTGAGCCACCCAGGTGCCCAAGATGTTAATTTTAAAAAGCCAAACTATAGAAGTAGATAAATAGAGACTGTTGTTCAACTCCTCAAAGTAAGATATATATGAAGTCCAAATATTAAAAGTTGGAAGGTATTCCTTTGGTTTAAGTTGTCTATAAAATGATTCGATAAATTATCAACCATAATCAACAATGTAATATATTTCTTTTGCCACAAGTAAGTTTGAATCCATGAGATGTATACATATATACCTTTTCTTGGGAAGAGTAATTCAATTAAGGTTATAAAGTGTTCTTTCATCTTTTGAGTCCTATACTTAAAATAGGAAATTAAGTCTTTAATGAGGGCCCAAAGGAGAAGAGAGAAAATTATTAAAAGAATGAGGAAAAGATTATATAAAAAAGAAAGACTAGGAGAATTAAGAATTTTCAGAACAAAAAAGTAAGGCCCTAGCAAGTGCTGGCTTTCATTACATATTGAAGATTGTTTTATGAATGGTGATACATGTCTCTTTCAGATATATACTAAGTAATTTTGCTTGTGAAATAGAGGTTAAACAGTACAAAGTTTTTACAGATTCTATATTTTATGAGAAATACAAATAAAGAATCAGATAAAGTTTAGAAAATTTGGAATACAGTTCTTCCTGAATTTCTTATGGAAATGAGGATATGGCAGGGTTTGGCTCAGAGTAACCCAAGGTCTGTAGTTGCTCTAAGTAATTCACAGATACGGCAAACTAGATTTAGTCCACCCACCTCCATGTCAAAGCTTTATTATTTAAATATCTTTATCAAAAAGTCAAGGAATCAGTCCTCACCAATGTCAAGTTCAGGGCAGAAAAGAGAAATTTGAGAGAGTTTTAAGTGCTCATTACCCTCATCTTGAATTGGCCCAGCAAGGGGACAAAGGAACATCCCAACTCACGTCCACCAAAGCAGCAGTTTAGTCTTTGTGCTGAAATAAACAGGACCCCAGATGTTGATTTTCACTGACACACTGAACAGCAAGATTTTGTGCTTGTAAGTTGGCTTTAATTGGTTTTAATTTAAAATATCTCTCTGGGAAACAAACTGAGGTTCTTAGAAGGGAGAGGGGTCGTGGGAAGGGTGAGCCTGGTGGTGGGTATTAAGGAGGGAATGGATTGCGTGGAGCACTGGGTGTTATACACAAACAATGAATCACGGAACACTACATCAAAACTAATAATGTACTGTATGGTGACTAACATAACATAATAAAAATGGTTAAAGGTCAAATTTTATGTTATATATTTTACCATAATTAAAGAAAGCAAATAACATAACATAGCAAAACCCACCAAACTGTCCATTTTAAGTGGGTGAACTGTGCATGTGAAACAGTATGTCAATAAATCTGCTTTAAAAAAATTAGAAAGTCTCTAAATTAAAGTGTCATTTCTCTTCATTGGTATCTTCGCATTCCATAACAAAACTGCCCACTTTAATTTTAAGAGAAATAGAGCAACTTGACAGATTTGTAGTATCAACTAATAGAAAATGAAAGAATAGTGGCTATAACCCACATTCTACTGTTAAGTGGTTCTTACGATTTGAAGTCTCGTGTGTGGTATCTGTTTTCAGCTGTGTACTCTTGAAAATGAGGACAATAATGAAGTCTTCATCTGCATCACATTCTGTAGAGAATTACTATGAGTAACCAGAATACAAAGGTGATCAAATCTAGTCTCAGCTAATACAAAACCCAAAATATAAAGTAAATAGTATTCACAGATACTTTTTAGAATAGAATCATTACTTGTGCCAATGAAATAAAAATTCAAGTCTAGAATAAAGACTTCTTTTTACAAACACTTATATAGTATTTCTAGACAACTTAAAATATTTAATTTCATCATATGGCAATGTGAGTCAGGCATTATTTTTATTATTATTATTATTATTATTATTATTATTTTAAAGACAATTATTTTAGAGAAAGAAAGAGAGAGAGCATGCACACACAGAGGGAGAGGCAGAGGGAAATAGGGAATCTCCAGTAGACTCTCATCTGAGCAAGGAACCAACATGGAGCTCGATCCCACAACCCTGAGATCATGATCTGAGCCAAAATCAAGAGTCAAAGGCTTAACTGACTTAGTCACCCAGGCACTCAGGTCATATTATTATTATCTTCATTTTATAAATAAGGAAATTGAGACCTAGAGTGGTTGAGTAACCTGTCCAATGGTACATAGCTATAATGAGGGAGAGTCAAATTTAAACCCAAGAATGCTAGCTACAAACTCTGTGCTCATAGCCACTATATATTCTGCTTCATTGGAACATTCTTATTAACAATATAAGCTCCAGAAAAGGGAAGTTAATGCAAAAGATGCAGTAAAGTTTTGACCTAGTACATATCTTTTCAAGACAACTAAGATTTCTTCCAGTGTGGTGTTTTACTCTTCACAGAGGTGATGCTGAAAATATTATAATGGATGCCTTATGTGAGCAAACTATGTCCAAAAAGTTCTTTGAGGGCTTTTCCTCCAGATGCTCATAGTGCTACTTGTACTTCTATCTCCCGGAAAATAGCAAAGTCAAGATGGTCTGTTATTTGCTGTTGACTGTATTAATTGTCAAGTTGTAAGTGACAAAAATTTTTTTCAGGAAATCTGCTACAGCTATTGACATTGAAAGCCAAAATCCAGGTTGCTGTTCAAAGCTTGCATCAGGTTCAAGAACCTGAGAGTTTTTAGATCAAACAGTTGTGTAATGGGGATGCAGAAAGCAACCAAAGGAACAAAAAGAAAGAAGACAAGTCTAGTAGAATATGTCTATTTCTAATGCTAGAGTATGGACAAAGACTTTAGGTGAAAATAACAGGGTTGAATAAAATCCAACTATGGGTGTAGTTGGGTTATATCACAAAGCACTCGTAAGATGTCTTTCCAATTATTAGCTGCTAATATTCTGGAAAAAAATGTATACCCAGTTCCACTTTATAAAATTATTTTGTACCACATTGCTGAGAAGGACTAAGAAAGGTAAAACTATGTTATGAATATAGACTTCTGGGAAACTTTCCATCTCAGAAGAGTGGGTACCACTGAATGCTAGTAAGACTGGTTCTGCAAACACATTCAGATCACACTACAAAAATATATATTATTAGGTATTATACACACAAGTGCCTTTCACTCAGGAATTTTAAGGGAGAAAGTGTTTGAGATGGTTGATTCCATTTTCTACCTAGACTCTTTTATGCTATGGAAATCATTATGGGTGTAGATGACATTCAGAACCTATGGTTAGCCATTTATTCTGACTTTCAACAAATATTAACCAAGGTTTCTAAGTTAGATATTGTTCTAAAAGATGGGATTTATTAGGGAGTTGCACAATAACTTTGTGGAGCCTATTGTCTAAGTAAAGAAGAGGGATATCTAAAAAAAAATAAAATTAAGTAGGAAAAATTTGAAAAATGATGGAAAACTCTATTTTCCTTCCTTCATTTTTCAAATTTTTCCTACTTAATTTTGTACTTTGAGAGTAATTGTGGTTTAAGGCAATACTGGAGGACTGGGCAGGCTGCTGTGAGTAAACAAGCAAGAGCTGTCTATTCTTAAATATTTCCTAGCTCAGATACACCCTACCAAGTAATTAAGCATGATGACTTACTTAAAAGAACACAGGCATTAAAATTAAGCAGCCAAGAGTTAAAAACAAGCTGACTAGGTTTAGGCAAATTATTTTACCTCCTTGATCACCAGTTTCCTTGTCCATAAAATGGAATCAGTCCTACCTTAAAAGGTTGTTTGGAGAAGTACAGTACAATTAACTACGATTAATTGTACTGTACTTGTACAAGGAGTACAAGTATCCAGTACATAATAGGATCTCAATGAATCATAGAATTATACTTGTCATTTTTATTGCTGTTAATCATAGCAATAAAAATGCATTTGTTAACTCTTGGACTACCTGTACCTTTAAGGATGTAAATATGAAAATATTTAAGCTAATATATAAGTGTATACTGGTAAAATTGTATTCATTAACAATTACTGCAGGGGATACACAAATATGGAAACTGCCATTGGTGTAGGCTCTTCATTGTAAAATATGAAAAATAGGAAGACTGACAGTTTCCCCGGAAAGTTAGAAGACAAAGTAAGTAACTCTGATTACAATACTTTATTAGGCACTGTGTTAATTGTCTGTGAAAGTGTGGACATGAAAGATAATGTGGTTGTCATCACATAAGTCCCCATGTGATTTCATGAACAATTTCATTGAAATAAAACATTTCAATCAAGCCTCATTCATTGATCTGTGCACAAAAGAATCCAAATGCAGCTATTCTTTTCTTGAAATTTTCCATCAGAGAAACAAATTCTGGCAACTTCTCTGAATGAGCATCATTCGAAGATGAAAATTAGTTTTCTGTTTTTAAAGCATCCAGCATTTTTAAGAAGAAATCTGTAAATTGCTCCAGTCAAATATTTACCTTGAGGTTTAGAAATTAACTTAGGAAGATTAGGAGCAGGAATTTCAAGAATTTTGACTTAGAAATATGAACTAGCAAATGTTTAATGCCCTTTGGGATGGGACAGAAGACCAAGACGCTGATTGCAATTGTCCTGGACACTTGGGCTGGGCATGAAGTTAGAGATTTGTTTGGGGCCAATCTTGTAAATAACTGGCATCGAGGAGCAATTATCAGGGGATAAATTGTTCTGAGCACCTGCACTTCTCACCAGAAGTCTAAAGGGAATTTGTTAAAGTGTGGTTCATGAAAGCTTGCTCCAAAATTACTCATGGAGTGTCTTCAAAATTTCAAAGCCTCACTAAAAAACAATGGAATTAGATTCACTAGGTTAGATTCCAGAGATCTGCTTTGTAACAAGCTTTCTGGGTCATCTGTATGCTTTCCAAAGTTTAGGTGGTACTCAGGTAGACAGTCTGGGTCTGGGTTACCAAATCCATCCTGTGCAATAATACATCATCCAGAGATCATAGTGATGATCATAGTATGAGATAGTGTTTGGAGCAGGTTTTATAAAGAGGCTGAATAGCTTTTCCTGAGCTCAACAGCCAGCAGCTTCCTTTGAAACTCATGTTCATATACATGGTGGTTAAGAGTTCAGGCCTGGAAAAATGGTCAACTATGAAAGATTTTCACCTAGATACATTTTCCTGTCTTACGTATGTATTAAATTCCATCCCAGTAGGATACTAATGGAGTAAAGTATTTCAGCAATTCCTCCCTGATACACAAATATACATATCCTATTAAATTCTATATGTACCAACTTGATTTTTTAAAAAATTCCAGATATAGAAGAAGTGCAACAGATATTTGTTAAAAAATGATGAGCAAGACTTCATTCAAAATGTCTGCCATAAGGTCATGATTGTTATGATAGGGGAGAGAAATTGAGCTCTCTTTGCTGAAGCAAGAGGCAAAGTTTTTAAATGTTTGAAATACATGAAATGCATGAAAAAGTACTGGACCCCATTGGCAGGGAAGTGGCTCAAAATGATCAGGCCACCTGTACTTGCTACTTATTACTTAGGAAAGTTAGACTTCTAATCTCCCACAGAAAGTAGGAGACAGGGGTCCTATCTTTCTTGATTAGGACTCTTCAAATGAATGGCTCCCATCCCTTTTTTTTCCTTGAGAAAGACATTTCTGCATTGTAGAAGATTTACATTTCAAAGGGGCAGAGAAACAATTTATAGCTCCAAGTTTTCTAAAGTAAATATTCCAAGAAAGAGAGGTCAGGAGCCTATAGTCAGGAAGAAGGGAGAGAGTTAAAGTCATCTTGGTTCCAGGGTGTAGTCTAGGAGATGCTGTTTCCTTAAAGACACATTCTGTTGTTCAGATTTTTCTGGGGATGAGCCTGCTTTAATCGGTATCACCTATTTTCCCTTTTGGGTATCCTTATGCTTCTCAGAACTGGAACCCCAACTCTATGATCACCAGTATGTAGCTGTGACATATGAAAATATTTTATTTGAATTTGCTACTTCAGTCAAAATATTTTATTTGAATTTGCTTGGATGTAAGACTTAAACATAGAGATCAAATCTGAATTATTAATCATCTCGATGTTCCAATAAAACACATACTTTGCTTTGTAGAGACTAGTGACTGAGGTTTTCCATTTTCATCTGAAAGTTTGGGAGGATATGTACATAATGGATCCTTTTTTTTTTCAAATTTGTGGACAGTGATCTACTAATGTAGATGCTTGGTTTTTGATTATTTTTGCATCTCATAATCACTGACATGCCGTGGGTGTCACTTTTGCTTCAGAAGAATCTAGAGCTGAGTGTGGCAGGAGATTGACATTTAGAATTAATAAAAGGTATTTTAAATCAAAGCCCATCATACTTCACTAACATTAAAAATATAGGTTCTGACTATGCTCTTTCTTTTTTCTCCTATTTTCTGATGGTGCATTTTTCACCCCTGCCACTCCTGAGTGCTGTTATACTCTACTCTTTTTCAAGTGTTTGCATGTAACAACACCTTTGGCACTTAATGTGAAGTTCTGTCAGTCCTACAAGGTGTTCTGTGCCTATTCCAACTTTCCACAACATCCTGCAGAAATCAATATAAAGCCGCCAGTTTGTTAATAAATCTGCAATTAAGATGTAATGAATTTTGAATGAGAAATGATTTCTTTTAAGTGTGACTGAGAACTATGCATTCATTGTGAAATGAGAGAAGGGCAACTTGACTTCAAGCTGCTTTAGTTCTTTGCCCTGTCTTATAATTTCCATGATCTTGGAATCTGCAACTATGAATTCAGTGCATTTCTTCCTACCCCAGGTTCATCTAGGCAAGAAATACCTGGTGGATTAAAAACAGCATAAATTGGAGGACGTTTTTAAAGGTCAAAAGGTAAATTTAATTATTTAAAAAAAAATGTCTTGGGATACTTTAAAAATCTGAGAGCTAGTGTATCTCCATCCTAGATAAGTCTTAATTAAGGTAATTTTATTCCTGTGTCACTATACTAAGTTTTCTAGGAACACAAATCCCAGTCCAATCTTTAATTAAGGCATCAAATGTTACTGATTATTTTCACAGCTTAGTGAATAGTGCTTAACATTTATACCCTTCTATTAAAAGGACAGGAGAGGATTTCCACATCTCTGGAGCATAACGTCATTTTATGGGTCCAAGAGTAAGTCTGTCCTCCTTAGCCACCCTGAGAAGAGCTATCGTGTATCCCATTCCAAGGGCCAGAAGATGTATTCCCATATCTTCCACTTCCTCTCCCACACCACACCAGTCATTAAAGTAATTCAATTCTGTACTATTAACACATCTAACTGCCATCTCTTCTACTCCCTCAGTTCCTCCTTTTATTTCACGATTCCTAAATTATTACCAGAATCTCCTTTTTTACCTTTTATTCCACAGAACTACAACTTACCATGCCATTCATCTTCTGAGAGTACATTTCATTCATTCTTCCTACTCAAAACATTCAGTAGCTCCCCCAATCTAATAAAGTTTGCCCATTCAAACCTCCCTTCATTTGGTCCCAGCCTATCATGCTGACAATTTTACCTGCCGCTGCCTTCAATTAAACCACTAAATAAAGAACTGCTCCCTGCCGTTGCAACCCGTGGCATCCTTCAGTATCATTTTGTACAAGTCTAAACCACAGCTTTTCTTTAAATTTTTAAAGATGCAACCTCTGATACCTTCCCCAATGCCTCTGCCATGCCTCCTTGGACTCCCTGTAGAATTGTATCTGTCATTTCCTTGATGACACTAGCATTTTGTATTGTTGTTAGGACTGTTTTCTTTCTCTTCATAAAGTATAAACTCCTGAAAGGAAGGACCATGTCAAATTCAGTTTTGTTTTTTGTTTGTTTGTTTGTTTGTATTCAGCCAAGTGTTGGACTCTATATTTTTGACAGAGGAGGTCTTCAATAAATCTGAGCAAGTCTTCAATGGAGTACTGATATACAATAAAGTAAAACTAGGAGATGGTGTTGTGTTGCCAATAAGTTCATCTTATTGTAATCACTGATGTTACTTTATCTGTTAATTCTCACTTATAATTATTCATTTTTGTGAGTGTTGCTTTTATATTAAAGTTCACTTATTTTTCTGAGATTTTATTTATTTATTTGAGAGAGACAGAATGAGCAGGCTGATGGTGTGTGGAGAAGGGATTGAGAGAAAGGGAGAAGCAGACTCCCTGCTGAGCAGGGAGCCTAACACTGGACTCAATCCCAAGACCCCATGATGTGACCTTTGTCAAAGGCAGATGTTTAACCCACTGAGCCACCCAGTCACCCCTTAAAATTTACTTTAGTATTAAATCAGATAAATGGCATGACCTTAATTCATTAAGGATTCCTCCTAGTCCTGTCATTCTCCAACCCCAAACTCTCAGTTTCCTGAACAATCTTCAAACTTCAGCTAACTTTCCAGCATAAACCACTGGGGCTACATCACATCTCAAGAATGGCAACACATAATTCTAAAACATTCTAGTAACATTCCAAATTGTCGTAGCTCCAATCGTACTGCCTTATGAGGATGATGGAACGACTATAATTTCCAGAATGGAGATTTATTCACGTAACTCTGAGCATTAACTTCTCTCATTCAAAATGTTTTCTAGTATATAAATAATGAAAGATACATTTAAGAAGGACCAAAGTTTTTAGGGAGGGATTCTCAAGATCCCTGCCACCATTCAAAAGAGATTGTCAGGTTTTTGTGCCTGTGATAGAATGAATAAATCTGAAGGGGATGATTGATACTGCCAATTGCACAGCCATATTGAATCATTTCTAAAATATAATAAACTGTAGTTAAGTGCAAACCTACAGTTGCTGACCTCTTTATTATCTGATTCATTGTGCTACATGTACTTGGGAGGGAAAATGAGCTCATCAATCAGATGATAATGTTTACCAGTGCAGAGCTTTATTCTGAGCTGATGACTTAGAATAGCAAAAGTACATGAATAGCTTTGCAACCTTCCCCAGCATAAAGACTTTGCCATTTCTATATGATTCACAGGCAAACAGTCTTTCATTCTAAACAAGTAACCTTTCTGGTAATCCAGCATGACTAATCGTAAATGCAGAAGGACTTGAACAATTCAAGGTCTCCAAATGTATTTGAAGTCACAAGCTCTTGTTGAGGAATTTCCCCAGTTCTGTCAGTGCAGCATGTTGTACTAAGCTGGGTGATCACTTCCTTTAGAAGAATGTTCCTTTTGAATTAACGTAGGTGCATGCCTTTGATTTGGAATATTACCATTTTGTTATATCTGAAAAAGAAAGTGTGTGTGTGTGTGTGTGTGTTTGAAAAAAGGAGTTCTGAAGATATACTAAAGCATTGGTTGCCCTTAATTCAGAGAAGGTCCCACCCAATTAAAATATAACTATCTGGTAAGAATCCATTCTAGCCTTCCTAGCCCATTCCCTGCCTCATCTTGTTTTCCAATATTTCTTTAAAAAAAAAAATCTTAGATTAGCATTTCTATTGTATTATTTTTAATGATGTTCCTTTGTTTCTTTACCCCTCCTCAAAAAACCATTAATAGTTTTCTCTCATTTCAAAAACAAGATCCATACTACATATCTTGGCACTCTAGATCCCCTTAAAACTTTTCCTAACTTCATACAGCCCTTGTACCTCAAGAACCTAAGCCTCTTTCCAAACTCTTCTTCAAAATAACTTACATCAATTTGTACCTTCCACGGTTCTCTCAAACAGGCACTTAACCTTTCTTTTATCCCTGTTTTATCTGCCTTCCATGTATGTGCATGGCCTCCCTATTTGGAATGTAAGCCAAAGCTTACCCTCCCTGTGGCCTCAGCCAGAAGCTGAGAGAGGCCCTTAATGAATATTCAGTTATGATGGAAGAGTCATGATGGAAATATAAGATGAAATAAACATTTGGTATGTCATTTCATTTTAAACTCTAATGTGTATGAGTGTATGGAGATGGGAGGGACAGTTTTTACCCCAACTGAAAATATATCCCAGTCGTTCAGCACAAAGCCTAGAACTTAGGTATTTATTGACACCATTGCTCTGTTGATGCCTTCTAATAGAGCTGGAAAACAGAACACTTTTGCAGACCGTAAAGTTTGGAAAGATTTTCTGGGGTGTCTGGAAAACTGACCCTCCTCTCTCTTCCTGCCTTGAACTTAAGAAGAGACAGACCCGAGAAAGCTGTTCTGTGATCCTCTCCAGACAGGCCAAGAGACACAGAGAATGCCGTGAATGTCAGCATGTATTTAAGCTATTGTTGGTGGTATTTTGTTTTACTTACAGTCAAAAGAATATCTATCTGATGCAGAACATAGCTATTATTATTAGCTATTCTGGCAACAATTTTTGCCTGTGTCATAACTAATGAGCCATGTACAGAGCAAAGAACAGTGAACATACCGGTGCCTCATGGACATACTATCCACATGAGATTCTGCACTGAGCTCCTATGTCTATTGTCAATGAATCGCTTGTGTTTCAGAAATTTGCTTGAATACCAAAAAAACAGTCTTTAAATATTTTTTTAATATTTTTTTATTTTTATTTTTATTTAAACATATAATGTAATCCCACTACCCTCTCCCAACCCCCCTTCCCCCCCACCCCCCTCAGTTTGTTTTATGACATTAAGAGTCTCTTTTGGTTTGTCTCCCTCCTGATCCCATCTTGTTTCATTTATTCTTTTAATGTGAGAAAATAATCAACTTGAAAAACATGATTTTGGAGGGAGGGATTTAGCTTAAGTTTATCAACAGCTGGTGTTGCTGAGCGTTGATTTTGTGCTAGATAAACAATAAACCAGATAGTTTTGAACATCAATGTATTTACTTCTTTCAACTACCCTACATAACCTACATAGTCATAGTACAGACTTCTATACCAAGGTGGAGAGTACTCAGTAAAGTACTTTGTTCAAGGTCAAACAGCTAAATAGTTGCAGAGGTGGGAATTAAACACGAGTTTGTTCAATTCTAAAACTGTAATCTTAAATATTTTATATATTCTCTCACAACATAGTTTAATCCAGAGAAACGAAACTATACAAAAATCACTCTTTATAATTTGAAATCTGTTTTGTCTGGGATTATTAGCTCCAAAATAAACTATTTCAAAGCTGTCTTTCATTCATCCAATCAATACATATTTCATGAATACTCTGTGCCTATGCTAGGCCCTGGGAATGCAGGATTCAACAATATGGTCATGGTTTCTGCCCCCAACAATTACACCACTTACTAAGAAAGGCAGAGGTGAAGATAAACAATACCTATTACCACAGTTCTTATGTGAGAAACTTGAGGTTACATATACCTATTAAATGTCACTAGAGACTCTCCCAAGAGTCGTCTAAGCTGAGATGTGGAAGATGAATAGGGGCAGGCAGGCTTTTTTCTATAGGAAAAAAGTTAAGATCATTCTTGGTAGGGTATTACTTTAACATTTAAATGAAAGAGTGGATAGTAGATAAGACTTAGGGGTCAAATCATAGTAGGACATGAGAGCTTTAATAAAAAATTATTTATTTATGTACTTCTTAAACAAAAAAATAGAAGATATTGAAATAAGCTTTAATATGCCAGAATAACATGATTGTACTTGCATTTTGGAAAGGTCACTTTCGCTTATGGTGTGGCAAATACATTCGAGGCATTTGTTTGAAATCAACTGGAGTTTCCATTCATTTGAATACCTTCCTCAAATTGGCAGTTCAGAGGCATTTGCAATATCCCATGTAAGATATGGTGGCCAAGTTTTAACCTGTATGTGACAAAAGAGTCTGGAAATGCTAGTGTCTATGGATACCCTCTGTAGTTGGCAGGATTTGGGAGACAAAACAGCCATTTTCTTTCTCTGATGTAGAAGTGATACTTCAAGGAAAGTCTCCATGCAAGAAAATGGTGCAAATATTGGATAAAAAGTTTGAGAATGTTGGGGTGCTTTTTAACTATATAATGTGTGTCCTTGTATAGAATGTAAGGATCGAGGGACAAAAAAGAGAAAAAAGAGGTTCAGTAAAGGGTAGGTCAAACTGAAACAAGCAAACTGCAGTGTTTTGTAGATGAGGATCTAGAAGAGTACTGACAAGTTCCAGGGTTAGGAATTTTTGCCTGTGAGTTTGAGAGTTAGAGAAATTCCTGATGAAAGGATTTATGGTAATTTGAGGTTGGAAGACAATATCCTCAGTAGTCCCTCATTGGATGAAAGACACTGAGGTCCCCCAGTGTCTCACTGTGTCTTCCTCAGTGCCCCCCCAGCCCCCAGGCGGTGGCGGCTGTGCTAGGTTTTGGCATCCTTGTGTTCCTTGGGTTGGCCGGCTCTTGCAGTGTTGGCCAAACTGAGAGGTACAGGTAAAGAAAAGAAAAAGCATGAAGAGAGGAGTTATAAATGCAGTTGGAAAGACTGGGAAACATTTTTCTAAATTTTTCTAAATTTCTAAATGATTACTTGATCCCTTTAAAGGCATTATGATCCATTTTCTTCTCTTGTTTCATATTGCTGATTAGCTGGGTTTTTAATTTTTTTTAATTTAATTAATTAATTAATTAATTAATTATATTAGCTGGATTTAAAAAAAATTTTTTTTTCTTTAATTCATGCCCTGGTAACAATTATATAATGTTCCAAAGTGGGCCCAAATTCTTGCTGTGTCTGAGGGGCAGCAGAGGACAAGATAGTTTGATCCCTACCTTGATTGAGAATATCATGGCTTTTCAAGTGAAAACCAGGAACAGGGGACCCCTGGGTGGCTCAGTTGGTTAAGCAGCTGCCTTCGGCTCAGGTCATGATCCCAGCGTCCTGGGATCGAGTCCCACATCGGGCTCCTTGCTCAGCGGAGAGCCTGCTTCTCCCTCTGCCTCTGCCTGCCACTCTGTCTGCCTGTGCTTGTTCTCTCTCTCTCCCTCTGACAAATAAATAAATAAAATCCTTAAAAAAAAAAAAAGGAAAGAAAGAAAAAGAAAACCAGGAACAGGATCTGGAAGAAAGGGCATAAGTCACACCAGCAAAATATCACAGCCAAGAAGTCTGCATATCTGTGATATACAGAGCCCAGTTTGAAGCATTCTAGATGGATGTTGCCTGGTAGAAATAAAATGTAAGCCAGAAACACAAGCCACACGTGTCATTTTACATTTTCTAATAGCTGCATTCAAAAAGGTAAAAAGGAATACTTTTAAATTTGATTATGATACATGTTATTTAAGAGAACATATTCAAAATGTTATCCTTTCAATGGAGAGTTAATACAAAACAGTCATCAAGAAAATATTTACATTAGGAGTTCCTAGGTGGTGTAGTCAGTTAAGTATCTGCCTTCGGCTCAGTTTATGCTCCCAGGATCCTGGGATTGAGCCCCACGTTGGGACTTCTCTCTCTGTCTCTCTGTCTCTGTTTTTCGTGAATAAATAAATAAAGTCTTTAAAAAAGAAAAAAAAATTACATTATATTTTATTTCATATCAGGTATTTGGAATCCAGTGAATATTTTATTTTATTTTATTTTATTTTTGTTTGTTTATTTATTTCTTAGAGTCTGGTAGGTCTTTTAGTTATCTCAATTCAAACTAGCTACATTTCCTGTTCTCAGTAACTACATGTGCCTGGAGCCCACCATATCGGACAATTCTTGTTTTGTGTGAGTTGTCAGAGAAACAGTATGAAGTTTCCTCAAAATGTTAAAAATAGAGCTACCCTATAATCCAGCAATTGCACTACTGGGTATTTGGCCCAAAGATACAGATGCAGGGAAAAGAAGGACCATATGCACCCCCAATATTCATAGCAGCAATGTCCATAATAGCCACACTGTGGAAGGAGCTGAGACGCCCTTCAACAGGACAGGTGAATGGAAAAAGAAGATGTGGTCCATCTACACAATGGGATATTACTCAGCCATCAGAAAGGATGAATACCCACCATTTGCATCGACATAGATGGTACTGGAGGAGATTATGCTAAGTTAAATAAATAAAACAAAGAAAGATAATTATCATATGGTTTCACTTATACATGGAACATAAAGCACAGTATGGAAGACATTAGGAGAAGAAAGGGAAAAATGAAAGGGGGTAGTCAGAAGGGGAGTAGTGCAATTGCTGGGCTGTAGGGTAGTCCATGAGAGACCATGGACTCCAAGAAACAAACTGAGGGTTTTGGGGGGGATGGGTCGGCCCAGGGATGGGTATTAAGGAGGGTACGTATTGCATGGAGGACTGGGTGCTATATGCAAACAATGAATCATGGAACACTACATCAAAGCTAATGTAAGTATTGTATGGTGACTAAAATAACATAAACAATTCAGAAAATATTTTATTGGCTTTTGTATGTTTTAAAAAGATTTATAAATACACATATGCTGCTTCATTAATAAGAAAGCTAAAATATATTAGTTTCCCTCTCCAGCTTTATTTATACAGAAAAATGCTATAATTTCTATAGACAAGGGACAATTGGTAGGCATTAAACCAGGAGACCCTAAAGGATTTTACGGTCTAATTTGGAAAATAATAGATAAGCATGCTAAGTGCTGTATTAAGGGCACCAGATTGATTAAAGGGCATATGAGGTGAAATAAACCCAGGCTAGTGTGATCATAGATAAAATTAAAAAGCCAATATTGTCGGGACACCTGGGTGGCTCAGTTGGTTAAGCAGCTGCCTTCGGCTCAGGTCATGATCCCAGCGTCCTGGGATGGAGTCCCACATCGGGCTCCTTGCTTGGCAGGGAGCCTGCTTCTCCCTCTGCCTCTGCCTGCCACTCTGTCTGCCTGTGCTCGCTCTCTCTCTCTCTCTAACAAATAAATAAATAAAATCTTAAAAAAAAAAACAATATTGTCAATATTGGATTATAGTTCATGTAAGTCAGATCATGTTACTTCCTGCTTGCTCAGAACCTAAAATTCAAAAGTCTTAAAGTGGCCAACAGGACCAAAAAATTTTGCCTTCCTAAAACCCTTTCTCTGATTTCCTCCCTTGCTCCCCTCCAGCCCCACCACCTTGAGCTTACCCTGATTAGCCAGGCTAGTCCCTCACTTGGACTTCAATTACACTAAACATATTCCCACTGCAGGGTCTTTGCATGCACTCTTTCCTCTACCTATGATTCACTTAGATAGCAAAAAGTGTTTCTAAAACCCCTAGTTAAAATAACACTTGCCATGACAGTTTTCCTTTCTATCCTGACTTATTTTTCTTCATATCACTTAATTTTACTATAATAGTTAATTTTATGTACCAACTTGGCTGGGTCATGGTGTCCAGATATTTGATCAAATGTTACTCAAGATGTTTCTGTAAAGGTGTTTTTACAGAGAAATTAACATTAAACAAGTGGACCTTGAGTAAAGCAGATTACCTATTATGATGTGGGTGGGCCTTGTTTAATCAACTGAAGAGCTGTATAAATCAAAGACTGACCTCCTCTGAGCAAGAGAGAATTCTGTCAGAACACAGTCTTGGACCCAGACTCAATTCCTCTCTGGATCTCCAGTCTGCTGGCTGGACCCAAATTTGAATTTATAAATTCTCCACAGTAGTATGAACCAATTTCTCTGGAGAACACTGACTAATACAACCACCCAACTTACTAGATTTTTTTTTTTAAGTTATCTATTTACTGTACTTTTTCCCCTACTAAAGTGTAAATCCATGGGAGTGTGAAACTATATGTTTTCTTTACTACTCTATTCCTAGCATGAAGGAGCTGAAGGAACCCAATAAATGTTTGTTGAGTTGTTCAATACATTAATGAATAAATTCTGCTCAAGTTGACTGCTTCGAATGGAATAATTCTGAGCAAGCAGCAACAGATAGGATCAGCTACACTGTCATAACAGATTTCACAGAACCTTAGTATCTTGCCTTTTGTAAGACTCATAAAATAAAGAGCATGTTTCTTTAAAAGTGGTATCTTTATCTAATCACTAATCTTTTATATTAATGCTAACAGTAATTACATATCATGCTCCAATGGACAGATCCCAGGAACACATGTTCACCCCTGAATGACCACATCCTTCTGAATCTTAAATAGAATGTAGCAGTTTTGCATAAGTTCAAAAAACATTAGCAACAATCCATAAAGTGCCAGACAAGATAAAAAAAAAAAAAAAAAAGGCAAGGAATGAAAGCTTCAAATGACCCTGATACCCAAATTTCCTTTGCTGATTTAATCCACAAGAAATACAATAAGAACTTGACTAATGATGTGTCTCTATGTATTGTGCCCATGTAAAGGAATATGTTCACTTAGTTATTAATGTTATTTTTTTCCTTTTCTCCCTATCACTGAAACTCAGTTATTACATCTCACATCTACTTTAGAAGCTAATGACTTCATCATGATTTTTTTCTATCAAATATAGGCTATTATTTACACACATGAGAAAAAGCAAATAGCCATATTTGCAAACACATGTACACAAAGTGTAACTCATATGGCTTTATGGCAGTGTTTAGGTAGAATCATTTGCACATGGGAACAGGAATTGTTAAAAGAAAACAAAACAAAGACATTGCAAAAAACTAACACTCCCATTTTAGTTTGTTTTTCAGAATAAAGGGAGTACATCTTGTGGAAGGGAACAGAACATTGATGTCAAAAGCAGGGGACTCGAGTTCTAATACTGCCAATGACTGAGTTCTCACCTGAGGGTCATGGTAAACACTGTGGACTTCCGTTTCCTCAAACTCAAAGTGAGAGGATGCCTTCCAGCTCTAAGATGCTCTTTGACTTCATGAAATACGTAATCCAAATACGTTGTACTGAGAAACTGCTCCTTTTTGAAAAACACTTTAAATATCAAAGGCACAGTGGACTAAACATTAAAAAAAAAAATCATCAGGAACAACTTTATCCAAATCTTTCCTTTTGGAAATGAGGACTTTCAAGAATAGGAATATTTAGTATATGTGTGAAATCCCATAATTAGCTTCCCAGAGCCCTTGGTTTATAAGCCAGAGCTCCAACCACATGTACTCTGTTTTCTAGAAATGAACCTTCATTTATTTATTTCACCCTTTCCAAAACTTTTTTGAATGGTAAGAGCTTTATTCCAAGACCTTCAAATCTTTTTGAACAATTTATATTATGGAGAGCTGTGAATTTTTAAACCCTTGGTTGTCAGACTATGACAACTGAAACAGAAAGCTGCAAAAAGTCACTTGTAAAATTGTCAAATCAAATCTAAGTACAGACAAGGCTATCAATTCCCATTTGCATATAAGCCTACCTCTTAGAAGTAGTTTTTCACAAGGTAATGCTTCATGATGAAACTCCTCCTTCTGTGTTATTTTCAGTTTAAAAACCCATTTAGTTAGTCATTAGTTCCATACTTCTTTAAAAATATAAACATATTTTAAAAGAGAGGCTCTCAAGTTTAAACTAGCTAGTTCAGGTGCAGTGAAATACTTGAGAGGTTATTTTGTCCAATGGGATAAGAAGAAATGCACTGCCAATTTCACCTCTTATGCCCCTTAATATAATAAAACCTCTTAAACTTTCTACTGTTGATTTATTGTAGAGTTTTACTGCAGAAGAAATGTTTTAGTATATTTGACTAAAGCCACCCATCTACCTTACTAGTTCTTCATGCCTTGATCCCCATGCTTTTGAATATTTTGAATCCATACAAGAGTGCACATAATCCAATGTAGTGCTGCCCAAAAGAGTGTAAGAACTATAGCAACACCAACACACCCATCCAATCACCTCCATGCTTTCCCCAGTAGACCTCAATGAAACAATGACACAAGGTTGATAACTGGAAAGAGAATGTATGAAAACACAAAGCAGATGGGTGCCTGGGTGGCTCAGTTGGTTAAGCAACTGCCTTCAGCTCAGGTCATGATCCTGGAGTTCCAGGATCGAGTCCCACATCGGGCTCCCAGCTCCACGGTGAGTCTGCTTCTCCCTCTGACCTTCTCCTCGCTCATGCTCTCTCTCACTGTCTCTCTCTCAAATAAATAAATAAAAATTAAATTAAAAAAAAAAAAAGAAAACACAAAGTAGAAATTTAAGTATGAAAGAGAGGATGAAAGACATAGATATATACCCAGAGGCAAAACTTTGTAGAAAGACTGAAAGAGAAAGCTAGAAAGAACACATTCATTCATTTATCAAATAGCTATTCAGTAATTTAACATAGGATGAGTACTACATAATAATGGGAACCCACAAGATGATATGACGAGCTTTAGTAGAAGGAAACATCTATGTCCTGTCAGCTTCACAAAAGTGATGACATGTGAATACTCGATGAACAAAGACATAGAGAAGACTCAAGGCTTAAGCCTTTTTAAAAATTAACAGTAGGATTGAATAAGAAGGTGATTTTTTTGGTTGGCATATTCTATTTGTTTAAGAATAAATGCCAAGCATCAGATGAGAAGGAGAAGCAGTCTCAAGCAGTCTCAGTCCTAAGCAGTAGAGTATACATAGTACTTGTAGAGCATAGAAATGACACAATCAGATTTCTTTTTAAAAAAAAGAAAATCAAGAGCCAGGTGTGGGACAGGCAGACAACATAGAGATTAGATAACGGGTTTTGCAAAAGTCCAGGAAAGAGTTATTGGAAATGTCAACAAAGGTTTTGGTGGTGAGAACAGAGAGGAAGTGAAGATTTGGGCAGGAGACTACACTACATCTCAGGTGTCATAGACTATCCCTGTATTTGTATACCACACTATGCACTTGTGCAAGGACAGAACATTCAGCAGGACTAACACTTCCCTGAGCCAGCATGCAGCCCCTCATTAAGAACCTCTAGGGATAGTTGGCTGACCTCAGTGAAAAACATTCCCTGACATCCCTCTCCCCCACACCACATTCTTCCTAGTCTTGTTTATCCCTCCTTATAAAAGAAAATTTTCTTCCTGCCTGACATTTGCAGATCTCACGGTTAAAGTGTTCTTCTTGTCACCAGTCTCCAAAAAGCCTTCCCAATAGAGTCTCTACTCTATTTGCTTTTAATGGTTTAGTGATTCTTATTTGTTCAGATTTCAAATTCCTCCTTTTTTTTTTCTTTTTTTTTGTTCCTCCTAGCTCCTCTGTGTGCTATATATTATGCCTCTGGAATGTGGACTTGCTTTAAAGGACAATATTTCCTTTAGCATCTATTTAAAATACCCACGTTTTCAAATAGTATGTCTGTGTCAAAGCAGCAGTTGCAAGGCATGAATGAAATGATGCACATAAAGCAGTCAGTACAGGGTCTGGAACAGAGTGATCCCCCTATAAGTATTGGTTGATGTTATTTTTACTTTTCTAAATATTACTATAAAATGCAGATCTTTGGTCATCATTTTCTCTGGGAAAATTTTTTCTTTTGCTCCAACACGGAAGATAAAATCCAAATTCCTTAACATAACTCACATGGTCTTTTATAATGAGGATCCTATCAACCCTATCAGCCCCAATGTGGAGTGCATGTTCCATGCTCTATTGAACTTCCAGGTCCTGCACATAAGCCTTCCTAATCTTGCAGATGGTCTTTCAACTTTCTCAACTGCCCTACCCTCTCATTCCCCAATTAATATGGAAAACAATTTTTGCATATTTTAAACTGTAATGAAATGTCAAGAACAAGTCTTAAATGACCATTTTTAGAGATCACCCGTTTTTTCTTTTCTTCTCTCTTTTTTTTTTTTTTTATTTAGTACTTCTGTAGTTGGGATCATTTTATCTCATTTTATTATAAATACAATATTATGGAATAAGCATTTCTATGTAATTAAACTATTTTATAAACATACTTATCTGTGGTTCCATGACAGTTCATTTTATGTATAATCCATAATTTATGTGACTAATTTAATAGTGGTTAGCTTTTTATGTTTTATCTGTTTTCTGGCTATTATGAATAAGATTGTGATGAGTTTATGTACATATACATTTATCAGCATTTTTGGTAATTACCCATAGTTTCATTATGCTCACAGAATCATGTGCAGAACCAGCTCACTAGATCAAAGTATATAAATATTTTAGAAGTTTATTCTCCCAGAGTGCATGAGAAAGTTGTGTTCGCACGACATACTCACCAACATTGCCTTGGTTCTTTTTTTTTTTTATCTTTTGCTAGTTTATTCTCATTCTGTGGCCTACTAAAAACAATAAGAGTAATGATTTTTGAGCACCAGACTTATGCCAGACTCAATAGGAAATTATTTTTTTAATTATTTATGTCATTTTCAATGTAATGTTTTAACTGATTACTTAATCATCATATTGACCCTTCTTTTTTTTTTTTTTGGAAGTGAAATGTCCCCCAATGATAGGTCCGTGATCAAAGGAGCAAGACTAATACAAACCTTTATTTCCTACCAGGCATCGAGAATCAAACCGATCTGTCAGGGCCACCTTTTACAGAGAGGGCAACCCCTCCCAGCCTCACAGACTAACATTTATTTATTTATTTATTTATTTTTAAATATTTTATTTATTTATTTGACAGAGAGAGAGAGAGAGAGGGAGCAAGCAAGCACAGGCAGACAGAGCGGCAGGCAGAGGCAGAGGGAGAAGCAGGCTCCCCGCCAAGCAAGGAGCCTGATGCAGGACTTGATCCCAGGACACTGGGATCATGACCTGAGTCTAAGGCAGCTGCTTAACCAACTGAGCCACCCAGGCGTCCCACAGACTAACTTTTAAAGGGCAAAGGCCATGTGGTTGGGTCTGGCCACAAACAGGTGACCAATGAGATTATATCACACAGAGAAAGCTGCACAGTCATGCTAGGTCACACATGCATGGCCAATTGAATTAATATTCACCCTATAGTAGCTAATTGAACTAACCTAGCACCTTGGTCAGAATTGGCACCCAAAAGGCACCCAAAAGGCGGAGTCCAAATTCTTTAGGGAGATAGTGAGTGGATGTCTCCACCTGGCCTGACCCGTCCTTGTATTTGGGCTCTGTTGCCTGGGACTGGTTTCCCGGATTTGCTTTTAAGTAGGTCCCCTGGGGAGCAGGCAGGGTCAGTTTAAGTTTTACTGCATAAACAACAAAATGGCTGTTCAACCTAAATGGAGCTGTTTTGGCTAAATAGGCCCTTACAGGAGTAGCAGTTCGTATCACTTCCTCATTCCTCTAGTTCGGTCCTAATATTGTTTTTATCATTTCAAATGTGAGCCTTATATAATAAAATATAAATCTTTTGCTTTCCATTCTATTGTTGTCATTTTAATTTACTTAATTATATTTGAATCTTTTATTTATGTTTACAATGAAAGCTATTAATGCTTATTTTAGAAATTTTATAATATAATATATAGTATGTTATTTCTAGATAATTAAAATTATATGTAAACTCATAATTTTCCACTTTGATCACTTGACATTTGGAAAATAATACTTAATCATCTTTCCAACATAAAAAATTGGCATATTGTCCAGATTTCCTTTTTAAGCATAACATACACATTATATGAGAATAAATAAATGAATATTTTGCCTTTTTTAGCTACATGACTAAGTGAATGTAACTTCATTCTTATAATTAACAATTACCCTATTACTAGGTAAATTTGTGTGAGTCCACTTGTTTTATACATTTGTTTTAGATGACGTTATGACAAATATCCTTGCATGGAAACATTTGTTATTTTCTGATTATATTTTTAGGTGAAATTTTGGGAGACTGAATTATGAATTTATGTGAAGGAATTTGCTACAGAGATCCAGCCTTGGGCAATTGTGAGAGCTGGTTAAGCGGTCTCTGCAAGCCTGTTACCTGCATGTCCCATGCTAGAGCTTGAAGGCTTCAAGGCAGGTAGTCAGGAAGCAAAAATGGATATAAAGAAGTGGGCGAGAGCCAGCACAAGCTGGGACACACAAACACCAGGAGAGGAAGTATCCAGTGAGTCTGCTTCTCTGATTAAAATGAGTAACAGGGATGCCTGGATGGCTCAGTGGGTTAAGCCTCTGCCTTTGGCTCAGGTCATGATCTCAGGGTCTTGGGATCAAGCGCTGCATCAGGCTTTCTGCTCAGTGGAGAGCCTGTTTCCCCCTCTCTCTCCCTACTTGTGACCTCTCTCTGTTAAATAAATAAATAAAATAAAATAACATTCAAGAAAAACAGAAATGCAAGAAATATGACAATAATGACAGCTAATTCTTGCATCACATTTGCTGTATCCAGGCACTGTTGTAAGTGTTTAATAAATAATAAAACTTCTTATCCCTGTAATAATAGCCCTATGAGATCCTGACTACCATTCTCCTTCTGATCCATGAGAAAAAAATTAAGGCACAGAGGTATTAAGTAACTGCTTAAGGATACTTAGACAATGTGCTTGTATCCTGGAAAATTTCAACAAGGAAACAAAATAGCAATCCCTTCCTTATTATGATGTTTTTGTTTTGTTTGTATTTGTTCTTGCCGCCCCCTCAGCCCATTGTCAAAATTGGATTGCTGGTGAGGATCAGCTGGGAGGCAGCCTGAAACTGGGTCAGAAGCCAGAGGCTGGAAAGGTCTGAGGTCATTCTCAGTTTCCAATGTGACCTCCAGTAACTCAACTTGTGTGAGTTTTGTTTTCTTTATTGTTAAAACACTGAGTGATTTAACATACTGGCTCTATGGTGTATTTACTCTGTATGTGTTGTTGTCTTTAAACATTTGCATTTAATCTCAAATTCTGGAAGTTGTTTTCAAGATGAAGAAAGCTGCTTCATGAGGTTGTAAAATTTGAAAGAATGAGGGTAAGAGGGGGAGAAGGAAGCCTCTTTTGCACATGCATAAAAGCACTCATTAAGCTTTAGTAGATACATTTGAAACTGCCTTATCTCAAAAGAGACAATCTATAGAAAGAGGGTTAAAACAATCAAAAACAATTTACTGTTATTTAACACAGAATAATACATTTAATTTGTCTTGAATGCAAAGAAGCAGCCAGACTAGAAAGAACAATAAGAATATAGAAACCCAAAGTGATACCTGGAGACTCTAATTCAAATAATTGAGGTGAGGGTTAGGAAATCTATATTTTTGAAACACCCAGATCCATCTGAAGTGCAGCTGATTTGGGAGCCATCACTCTAGGCATGGCGAGGCTCCGAAGTTTGTAACTAGAGATATAAAGGGTCAGATTTATATTTCAGAATAACTTCTTTCTGCTATATGAGAGAACGGATTTGAGTGGAAAACAGAAGGAAATCTGAACCTCACAAACTAAAGATTTGTAATATTTTCCAAGGAAATGAGACAAGGCAGCTGTATCCATATTTTCAAGAAGAAATTAAATTGGGACACCTGGGTGGCTCAGTGGGTTAAGCCGCTGCCTTCGGCTTGGGTCATGATCTCAGGGTCCTGGGATCGAGCCCAGAATCCGGCTCTCTGCTCAACAGGGAGCCTGCTTCCCCCTCTCTCTCTGCCTGCCTCTCTGCCTACTTGTGATCAATCTGTCAAATAAATAAATAAAATCTTTAAAAAAAATAAAAGAAAAAAAAAGAAATTAAATTAACATGTGAAACATAAATACACTGGAATTGATTCTCAAAATTGTGCAAAGTATGTCTTTACGTTAACCTCACTTTACAAATGAAGAAGCCCAGGCTTTCTGCCACAGAGATTTACCTTCCCATGGAAGACTTAGGGCTTCTTCATGAGTGGGAATGTTGTAGTCAGAAAACCCATATCCATACATACTACCATGACATTGATTTTCATGTTCCAAGGAAAGGCACTTAAGCCTCAAGTCCTCGGTTTCTAATTTTATGAAAAGGGATGATAAAATAATTCCTTTTAAATTATGCATAAGGACTAATAAGAAATGAACGTAGCAGGGTTTTGATACATGTTAAAAATTATTACTATACTTTAGACTACATCAAATGGTCATAAGAAACAACAAATACAATTTTAGAAAACTATTTTTTATATCAGCTTTAGGTTTACAGCAAAAATGGATGTACAAGGTCGGTACAGCAATGGCACAGGGATATTCCAGATCCTCTCTGTGCCCACACATCATAGCCTTCTCTTACAGGAATAACATCCATCCTTCCCCAAGGGGACATTTGTTAAAACTGATGAACCCACGTTAACACATCATAATCCAAAGTTAACCTTAGGGCCCACTCCTTCTATTGTACATTCTCTGAGTTTGGACAAATGAATTTTGACATATAATCATCATTATTATATGCAGAGTATTTTCATAAAAATTTTGTTGCCATAAAACATCTCTATGTTCACCTATTCATGTCACTCCTCCTTCTACCCATAGCAACCCATGGCAACCTTCAGTCTCTTTCCTGTCTTCATAATTTTGCTTTCCAGAATGCCACATCATTAGAATCATCCAGTATTTAGCCTTTTCAGATTGGCTTCTCTCACTTTATAATATGCATTTGAGGTTTCTCCATATTTTTTCATAGCTTGAGGGCTCTTTTTTTTCAGCCCTAAATAATACTCCAATGTTTGGATGTACCACGACTTATCCATTCACCCACTGAAGAACATCTTAGTTTCCTCCAAATTTTGGCAATTATAGATAAGGCTGCTATACACATCTGTGTGCAGGTTTTTGTAAGGATATAAGTTTTTACCTCTGGGTAAATACCAAAGAACACAGTTGATGGATCATAGAGTAAGAATATGTTTAAGAAATTGGCAGACTGTCTTCCAAAGTATCTGTACTACCATTTTGCATTCCCACCAGCAATGAATGAGAGTTCCTGTGTTTGCTGTTTCATTGTTTTACATTTGGGCAATGCAATGTACCTTGCTGTACAACACCAAGAGTGAACCCTTAGGTAAGCTGGAATTGGGGTGATAATGATGTATCAGTGTAGATTCATCAATTGTAACAAATATACCACTCTGGTAGAGGATGTTGATAATGGGGAAAATTGTGTGTTCAGATGCAGAGAATATAAGGTAAATTTCTGTACATTCTGCTCAATTTTGTCATAACCTCAAAACTACTCTAAAAAATAAAATTTATGAAAAAAAATGAGCAAAAGCAGGAGATATAAGGACAGAGTCAGAGATGTGAGTTAAGGAAAAATCTGTGTGCAAATAGACAAGTGCCTGTGTGTGTCAATACTGTATATATATGTGTGTGTGTATATACATATATATATATACACACATAATATAAAATATATGCAATTTGTAGAAAATTATATAAATATCACTCATTTTAAAGGAGTCATTCTATCCCTCTGACATAGTTTCTGCCAGCAGGTCAGCCAGCTCTACTTTGATCTCGCCTGGCACTGAAAAATAAACATAAGCCAGTTTCCATTCTTATAATATTTTCATTTCATTGTAGGAAATTTTTGATTAAGATAAAACAAAATGATAGCAGTTAAGCAAAGTCCAACTGTATGTGTTTGTGTATGTGTATGTGTAATATCTTAGAGCTGCTGATGGTCGATCCAAGTTCAATCATGTTATGATTCAAGAGGAAAAAAATAAATTGAGAAAGGGGGAGGAGTAAAGAAGAGGAAGGACATGGGAAGGCAAGAGAGAAGAATAAAGGAATAAAATGGGAGTGAATGGGGGCAAAGGGTGATGTGGAAGTGATTTTGAAAATACTCTTGAAGGAATGAACCAGAAACAAGGTAACCTTGTCTCCACCTTGTCCGTGACCCACAATGGCTGTTATCAACACAGTCCACATGGATATCATTCCATTGCATTATAGAATGAACAGAGAAGCTGGTGCCATTTCCTTTCGGATCATAAATTTGTATTTTTCAGAAAATAATAGGAGAGCATTAAACTGAGAGTAAGAAAAATTCAAAATCACACAAGACATGATTTATAGGTATGTCAGCTATACACAATATGAATTAATAACATAAACATTGGTGTATCCTTACTTCAAAGTTCATGGTAGCCCTTGACAACATTTACCCTTATCTGAGCCATGTGTTCCTGCAAAGCAGGATAGATCTAGAAATTGTCCCAACATTTTTTATAGCTAATGACAAAGGACTGTTCTGCTAGTATATATTTTGGTTACTAGTACCAACTATACTCTTCCTCAATGATTCCTATAAATCTTAAGATAAGAGCCACCTCCGCCCTTTCTCATGACCCCCAGAAGACTCATTGATGACTCCTTGGTTAACTTGCCTCTGTAATACCCCAAGTCTCATTCCTTTTCTTCAAGATGGTCCTCACTAATGAAAATCCTTTTTATTGCAATAACCTGGATGAAATCATTTCCCTAATTTGAGGGCAAATTTTGTCTTCCACACTTTCTCATCTATATCTTAGCTTAACATTTTTGGAACTCCTTACAATATGCTATTTAATGACTTAACACTTCATAGCTGTTGCTTTCTTCAAGGGGCCACTTGTTCTGCTTATTTTGTTTTAGCATTGACTTCATTGTACCGTGTACTGTCACATGTCACATTGTTTAGAATCTGAACTTCTTATTTCAGGAGACAGTTTTACTTTGTATCTGTGAAAGCGATCATAGACCCCAAAACATAGGTATTTTATAAATGAATGAATGCAGTAAGACAATCTATGCTATTGACATGAAACCTTTGCCTATCTGACACACAGTGCCTATGGGTTTTCTCAAGTCTCCTTCAAAAGTGTTTGGTTAACTGCAAAAGAATTTGTTATCCAAAACGAATTTCTTATTGATGAATTTTAATTAAAAGCATTTTTATGTTCTCTGTTGTTACTTTGGATAGTAACTATAGTTGCCTTCCCAACTCCTCTAAATTGGTAGAAAGTCATCGAAGACAGCCGGAAACCATCTTCATGTATGGGTTCTATATTGCTGTGTAATAAACTAACACAAGATTTAATGGCTTAAAATAATAATATTTATTTAGCTCAGGCATCTGTGATTTTGTTGAGCACTTCTTTTTATCGTGTATAAACTCCATTATGAATCTGGCCAGCTATGAGTCCTTTTAGCATCTACTCTAACTTTGGCTGGGCTTGGCTGAGCTCTTCTGGCTTCTGCTGGGGCTCATTCACAGGTCTGATGATTGACTGGCTGCCATCCTAACATGGCTGGCAACTAGGGCACCCACCTTCCACCTTCCAGTAAGCTAGTTTGTCTTGCATTCATAATATGGCAGGAATACAAGAGAGAAACCTAAAGCACATAGATTTCCTGAGATCTAGGCTTAGAAATGGTATACAACTAAATGCCACTGGCCAGATTCATTCATGAGGCCTGCTCAGGGTCAAGGGTGGGAAAAAAGTACCATCTTTTAATGGAAAGAGCTACAAAGTCATGTTAAACAGAATGTGCTTCCCATGGAGGAATGAAGCATTATAAGAATTTCTACAATCAGACTGTAACACATTATTTGTACGAATCTGAACAGTTTTACTTAGAAAATTGTCCTTAAGGATAAGTAAATAAAAAGCCAATCCTACAGAAGTAGTTCAGTGCAGGAGATATTTAAGAACACAAGAGAGACACTGAAAATGAAGAAGAAAATGAACACAAACATTTGGTGACCTCCTTTGTATCAAAGACGGTGTGTACTCTGCACATTTCATGTATCAGGTCATATGATTCTCACTGTAAAGCCCCCTCCCAAAAGAAAACATTATCCCCACTATTTTTCAAATAATGAAACTGAAGTAAGAGAGTTTTAACTATATTTCTCAATGTCCCATTAGGAATAAGTGGCTGAACCACAACTCAAATTCCATTCCCAAATCCAGGTTCTTTTGCTGGTCACAACTGTTGCTGAAGCACTATATTTCTGTCTGTGATTTAGTTGTTTATTTAGTTCTCTAACAGTCTGAGAAGCCTCAGAAGACAAAGGCCTTGAACCCTTTCCACCATGCATTAGTTGTAACAGAATGCTGCTATTGGTTTACAAGTATGACTATGTTCCAGTGTCTTATGACTAAAGGGAAAAAAAACCTCAATTAATTGGACTCTGAATAGAAAATTCTATGGCAGCGGTACTACTACTACTACTACTACTACTACTACTAATAATAATAATAATAATGGAATATTCTTGGAATCAACAAGGACACAATGAGAATATTTTTTCTTCATAATTATAGTTCCAAAGCTCATTAGCTCCCCTACAATTAGCATGCATAAAAAGCAAAGGCAGTCATGGGGAGGGGTGAGGGGAGGCAGGCTTCCACTTGAGTCCCACACTGAATAATTCTGTAATAAGATAATGAATAAAAACATGTTTCCATCAAGTAATCCGACCCACAAAAGACAGATCGGTTCAATGCAGTCCCCAGGAGGATGAGGTAGCTGTAGGGAATCTCTGTGACTTCTGCTTTCTCCCCCTTTTGTTCAGGAGGCAGAAACAAATCTTCCCAAAGTGAACCTTTTAAATATGAAACGATCACCAGAGGCTAATTGAAACAACAGACAATTGAAACAAATTATGCATTCTTCCCTCAGATAAGAGACTTAAATTATAAATCCTTCAAGTCTAGAAAGTGTGAAATAAATTGAAATGCAATTAAATGTCAGAATTAATGACATCTCCAAGTCATTTCTTAGAGCATCTCTGGAAATGCTTTGAGGTTTTGGGAACACTTTATTTATCTTAATCAAGCTTACCTCAAGTTTTGCTTTAAAAAAAAAAAAAAAGAAGTAGAAGTGGGACTTAAGATTGGCCCTTCGGTCTCTACCTGAAAATTCAAGACTCTTTTTTTTTGCTTTGTTTTGTTTTTACCCACTCTATTCTTCCCTTCTTCCTTGACTGACATTTGATTGAGCAGTAGGCAGCATGACTTGTTTTAAATCATCTAGTCAGTTCCATCTTCCTTGTTTATTATTATGTGAAGTTTATTGAAACAGATGATTATATTGAGTTTCATGCTGGAAACTACAAAATTGATAATCTTGTGAATATAATCACCTCCATGAGCTGAGGAGCTGCTACTGTTGGTGAAGTCAGTTGGAATGGATAACAGTGTGATTTGTTTGGCTGACTCCTTGTTTTTCTGGATATGCCTGTGAGTGGCTAAAATGACCTGGTTAAACCAAGGGCAGGGATCTACGCTAAGAACTGGTGAGGTATATTGTGCGTGTGTCCCCAGCATCTTAGACAAGCAGGGACAAGGGTTCCATCACATATATACATACTGGATAAATACACTGGATTCCCATACCACTTAAGAAAGCACCTGGGCTAATGAATGACAAAGTGCTAATGTCTTCCTAATTAATCAAACTTTATTTATGAAATTTTGGTTTGGGTAAGTCTTACACTGAGACAAAAGAAACTTAAGTATGCAGATATCAAAAGCACTGTGGAATAAAATAAGTAATTATAAAAGAAAGAAATATCATCAACTTTAGAGTATAAAAATCAGTCATTACTTTAATGACAAACAAAAGGCTATGTAAAAAAATATTTATAAAAATGAGACAAATAGGGTAGTCATCTTCCCCAATTTCTTTTTTTTAGTAGTATCCTTTTTTTTTTTTTTTAAGATTTTATTTATTTATTTGACAGACAGAAGAGATCACAAGTAGGCAGAGAGAGGGGGAAGCAGGCTTCCTGCTGAGCAGAGAGCCTGATGTGGGGCTCGATCCCAGGACCCTGAGATCGTGACCTAAACTGAAGGCAGAGGCTTAACCCACTGAGTCACCCAGGCGCCCCAATCTTCCCAAATTTCAGGGAAATTACATGAACTCTTTTCTCTGAGAAAATCTGAGATATACCAGTGGTTTGTTTTTACTTATTACAATTTAAAGAGCCTCTGATCGCAATGCTCCTTCATAGGAATCTAATTATCCAAAAATATTAGAAAGAAATAAAGAAACAAGCCATATAAAAAGGAAAGAGTTTAATTTAGGGCTGGAAGCAAAGAATGTAGACTTCAAGGTCTAGACTCAAGGGAATTCCTGTATTTCCATTCAAACATTCGGCAAGAGTTCTTTTGAGATAAAAGCTGTGACTTTATATGAACTAATGTCATGTCTCTCTATGTGTAAATCCACCAAATTAATGTCATAATAAAGCTGTACAACCTCAAAGGAATTATATAAATAAACAATATCACTCAGAAATGCACTTCCTTACACATTAGTCAAGATCAAGTTCTGTGGTTGGAAAAAGTCAGTTATTTTCCATGTTGTAAAAACCTGACATACATTTTGTTTTTTCTAAATCATACTATTAGGAAATGTCTGAGTGGGCCTGTCTGGCTTGTTGATCATATACTAAACCATCTTGACTGCCTTATATGCATTGTCTAGACCAGATTATAAATTCCAAAAGAGCAGGGACAGTATATCATTGTAATTTGAAATTAGAGGCCCTCCTGCAAATATTTAAAGAAAAAAAATTTTTCTTAATTACAAAGTAAGCAAATATCCCATTGGCATATCTCATTACACACTCTCTCCCCTTCCCCAGCGCCTCCCTCCCCGCCCTCACTGCCATCACATATTCTCACATAGAGGACGTCTGAGCAGTATCTGTGGTTCATGTCTGTCTTATTCTTTAAGAAGTCACTCTTACGATTACAGAAAACCTAAAGGAAAGCAACAGAATTGAAGCCTTTATATTATGTCTTCATCAGACATTTACTAAAACTGTATGACTCCATGTAAAATCTGTTGATATCCATGGAGGGTGTACAGTGTAGTTAATAGCCTTCACTAGGTTCAAGTCTTAGTTCTCATAAGCCAGTTTTATATGTGAAGCAATCTGAGTGAAAGGTACAGAACTTTGTGCTCAAATTCTTGTGAATTTTACATTATTTCAAAAAATAAAGCCTAAAGAGAATAAAAAAACTAAAAACAGCCCTACTGTGTGACAGACATGGTGTTAGGTGTTCATACACTATTGAATCAGTTAATTAAATTGAGGAAGAATAAAGTGCAAGTATTTCTGTGTTCAGACAAACTGGTTTTATGTGTGTATTAGGGTGCCACACTTGAACATCTAAATATTCTAAGCAATCAATGAAGTGAATGAGTCTAAGGATCTATGTCCTTTTTGACAAGAAATATAATATTCCACACAATACCAAAAATGAATCTAAAATTAGACCAGTCTTCCATTCAAATCCATATTATCTTGCTGAAAACCACACTGTTCTGTTCTAATCTGTGATCAATTCCTCTTGATTTTAAACTGTTAAGATTTTTCAGATCCATCCATTTCCTGACCTCTATAGCTATCACCTTAGTTTACATCACCAACAACTGTACCTGGAGGTGGCCTTTGAACCAACCTCTACACTTTCTATCCCCCCCCCTTTGTAATTGCCCCCAACTTCACTACACTGTAACCTCCTCAGGATAGGAACGGTGATTATGTATTTATTTTGGGTTGGACTCTGCCAGAAGGAGGCTTTGAGACAAGAATTTGAGTTTGAGGTGCTGCTCACCAGAAACACAGGTAGGAGAGCGGAAAAGCAGAGATTTTCCATTCCATGATTCCAGAAGCAAGGGTCTTGAGGTATTTGGGGAAAAGGGCCCAAGCAGAGATTCCATTTCATGAGAATGGAAGCTGATAAAACGTACCCACCTCATGTTCTCTGTGGACAGAGCAGTGAGAACACACCTCCGAGTTCTCCTTCTGAAGAAGAAACCAGAGTGTTTATTTTTTACAGTTCATCCCGCATTTTCTGAGGGCTGCTCTTAGGAGGGAGAGTGGCTCTTGGAGCCCAGAGCCCATACTCAGCAGGCAGGATGGAAGAAGGCCATCAAGCTGTATCAAGTTCTTATAGTAAGTAGATCCCTGTAGGCAAATACTTGACAACCAAGGGACAGGGAGAAAGGTGTTTCAACAACAGTGTTTACTTCTGTATCACTTTTTTTTTTAATATTTTATTTATTTATTTGCTAGAGAGAGAGAGAGAGAGAGCGAGCACAGGCAGAGTGGCAGGCAGAGGCAGAGGGAGAAGCAGGCTCCCTGCCGAGCAAGGAGCCCGATGCGGGACTCGATCCCAGGACGCTAGGATCATGACCTGAGCCGAAGGCAGCTGCCCAACCAACTGAGCCACCCAGGCGCCCCTCTGTATCACTTTTTATCACTATTCAGCAATACACCTAACACAGTACATGATAGAGTGGGCAGGAAAAAACTACTTAAATAATTAACACCAATAGTAATCCTTCTATAAAAATAGTTTAGAATACAGTGTGAAAAAATAGTCCCCTTGGATTTCCAGGATAAAACAAACTTATTACATGGGTCCGGTCCTCATCATTAGTAGACACATATCTTGTCTCTGAAATAGCTCAGGTTCATAAATTTCCCTCTTATTAGGAAGATAAAAATTTCCCAAGATGGATGAGTTCGAATTTTTTTAAAGCACGTAGTTTGAAGAGAATATAAATAATATTTTATTTAATATATCTTTTATCAACCTTAAGAATTACTGCTTTTAATCATACTTATTCCTGCCTCCAGCTTTCTATTGAAATGCAATTGTTGACAACAAGCTGTGATGATATATCATACCTTTCCCACAGGTAAAGATTGCATCTTGTTCCTTTAAATATTCAATGTCTTACACATACTGGCTGTTCAAATAAATAATAAATAAATAAATAAATAAATAAATAAATAAATAAATGCTTCAAACTAAGTAGTTGTTAGATGTGGTTAATTCTATATGTTTAACTTGAGTTGGCGTCAATTAAATAGAAAGTAGTCATATCAATCAAAGATACAGAGAAGAAAATAATAGTGGAAAAAATCCATATTTCTTTTTCCATTTTTATTCCTGGAGGCCCAACCAACCACATTTTTCCCCAAATACCTCAAGACCCTTGCTTCTGAAATATAGGTCTCTAAGCTGAGCTTTTCATTTCTTCACAAAACATTCTTCCATTCATGACAGAAGAAGAGGGCGATTCTGGGAAGATTGGCAAGTGATATGCAACATGAAAAGGAAGTTCCAAGTTGTCTTGGCATCTATCTGGTCTGTGTGACCAAGCCAATCCAACCCAGTTCTCAGGGAAATTGACTCTGTTGTCTTTTGTCAAAGATTGCCTCCTGTTATATAGTACATTAAAGTCAGTGAGACAGAGAATAAAGGTCATGGACTCTGTGGTAGTTGATTTTGTCTTCCACACTGTCTTTGCCACTTAGTGATGGTAGGACAGTCATCTAGTCATCCCTAACTGTCCCTACCTGCCACCTTCTTATCTTTAAAACAGGCACATTAATTTCTATCTCGTGACCAAGAAGGAATTCTTGAAATACTTCGATGCAAAACAGTGGTTTATTAAAGTACAGGGACAGGACCCCTGGGCAGAAAGAGTTGCTGCCCTGGGTTTATGAGGTGTGACTGATGATATACTTAGGAGTTGGGAGAGGTGTGGAAAAGGGAAGTTTCAAAAGGGTTTTTTTATGTTAAGGAAGACTCAGAGATACAGGAGGCCTGGCCATTGCCAAGTTAAGGTTGTTTTTCCTTGTAGTAAAGCATTAGCAATAAGATAGCCAGGAGCTTCCTGGCTCCTGGAGGAACCTTACACTTTGCCCACTTCAAGTATCTGTCAATGGGCTGCAGATTATAAGGACATTTAATTGTATCTGCATTCCCTTCTGGAAGCTAGGCCACGGATAGAAATGCTTTGTTCTTGTAGATCACTAAAACATCTATAAAATGAGGGGCACTCTTGTCTTGCAGGACTGTAATCTCTGTAAGCAAACTGTTTTTCCTTTAGGGCAGCCAGGAGTGCTTGAGGAATGTCACACATATCCCATGGGTGGAGTGGTTTGTGGGGTTGTTAGCTTCTGCCTGTCCTCAGCGAGCCTTCTGCTCCCTCATCAAGATGAAGCCACCCTTTCTCCTCCTCCATTCTTCTCCATCCTACAGTGTGGAGGCATCATGAATCCAACTGCCACCTCTTAGGAGGGGATTCATCCTGAAACACTGCACTTTGGAGCTCAAGGTTTGTTTAGCTGGATAAAGTGTCAGCAGCTGCTGGCACAGGGCCATGTTGCTTTCATTGACTCTGTAGCCACGTGACCACAGTTCAACTGAAGCCCATGTTTTATTTTGCTTTATAAGTACCTCGTCCATATCACACAATTCTGTAGGGAAATGTGCTTTAGCTCTTGTCTGGCAAGAATTTCTGAATATCAGTGAAGATTTGATCTTTCTTTTCTCCTATACCCAACTAGCTGTCTTCTCTCTGTCAGTGTAAAACAGAAATCAACCCTTTCTGTGACTTCTCACTGCAATAACTCCGTACTCAAAGCATCTTTGGGTCTCACAGACTTTACTCAGGATTTGGGGTATTTGGATGACTCTACATTACCACTTGATTTTCTTCCCTTTCCCTCTAAATACTTTGCTCCTCTTAATTTGCTACCTGGAAGCATCCTGGAAAACACACTTCTCAGGTCTTATTATGCTGATTAGTTCATCATTGTGCTATCCATGGCCTAGGGTTTGAGATTCATAAGGAGCCTTAAAACACTATGGATCACGGTCTCCATCTTGAGAAATAAATGTAGGTTTTATGGAACTTAATGACATTATTTTTATCTGTTCTTTCATAAGAAAAAATAATTTAAGAAATACTATTTTTGCAAATTTTTCCAAAAAAGAAATATATGTAAACACTGTTACAAGTCCCTGAAGCTTAAATTTCCTTAACTTCATAATAACCATTCTCTATCCAAGGCCACCCACATTTTCATTGAATAGAAAAATTGATGAAGTGTTTAAACTTTTCAACTGGTCCTTATTTTTTCCTCCATCAGCCTTTGGAAACTTTGATTTAAATTGTCACATATACTTTGGAAAAAAGAAACAACTATGGTCAACATTATTTCTAAATTATGATCATGCTTAATTCCCTTATTCCTCCTTCCAATGACTTCAATATCCTCAAATATGTTAAAACAATTTAAAATCTGTTCCATTTCTTGGGTCAACTCCTTGAAACTCCCATGAGTCCCCTCTAATCTTTGAATCAGTGTACATATTTTTAATGCCACAAACTGGGGCCTACTATGAAGATGTTGTAAATGCCTTATTTTGGAGGAGGAATGTCTGAGGTTCTGAACTGAATGTCTGAATGATCATTCCAGTGTACCCCACCTTGCTCTTGCAATCTCAAATTCCTTTCCTTTGTATGTCAAAATTCACGGACAAAGTAAAGTCTCCTGATGAGCAAGGATTACACAGCTCCCCTGACCTCTGGATGAGCTATTTAAAAATTTAGCTGATTACTCTAGTGGCCTCATCCTTTTAGGGATAGGTTAATAGTCACTCAATTTCTGGTTAAAAGCCTGTGATTTCACATTCTCCATTCTCTGCCACAGTCTTGGTTTACCTAGACCTCTAAAATTAAAGCATATAGATATTCCTTACTTCTATTAACTGTCCCAAGGTTCATTAGGGAGCTTGTTGTCATATAACTAACACCTCACTGAGAGTCAGACACCTCTTGATTCTACTACTTTCTTTCTATGAGACTTTGGGCTTCTGCCTCCATTTTTTAATTAGGTCAAATATAAATAATATTAACTATTAACTCTACAGACCTAGAAGTATTGTTGTGAAAATCAAATTAGATAATTTATAAGGGTAATTTTAAATATCAGTGATCTAATCACATAAGCAGACTAAATGTTTCTTTTCCTTTTTTTCTCTCATTAGTTTATTTTTGAATAGTTGATGACAGTGTTCATTAAAAATTGAAAATAAATTAAAGTATATATATAATGTATATTATATATATATATATATATTTTATTTTAAGTAAGTATATCACCCTATCTGTTTTCTGCTCTCCAGACACATTTTATATATATTTAGAGAGAGAGAGAAATGGAGTTATTTAAGGAATTGAATCATTGATTGCTAGGGCTGACAAGTTTTTGAAATCTGCAGGGCAGGCCAGCAGGCTGAAAAATTCTGGCAAGAATTAATGTTGTAGTCTCAAGTCAAAAATTATCTAGAGAAGGAAGAGTTTCTTCCTGTTTGGAGGACCTCAGGTTTTTCTAAATCTTGCTTAACTGATTGGATGAGACCCATCTACATTATGGAGGATAATCTGCTTTACTCAGTCTACTGACTTAAATGCTAATCACATGCAAAAAATGTCTTCACAGAAATATCTAGATTGTACTAGTGAAGTAGTATATAAGTGTTTTTGACTTTTTTATGTCTGTAGATAGCTAGTCTATGAATATAAATGTTAATGTGTGTGTATGCCTGCCTAATGTGTGTGTATTCATACATTCATATTTAGTATGTAATGAGACCATTCTATAGAATCATATACAAAATGAGGACTTGCCATTCTCAAGAGTTATAACTATTCCATTATATAGATGGACTATTTTTTTTAAAGATTACTTATTTATTTATTTGACAGAGAGAGAGGGAGATCACAAGTAGGCAGAGAGGCAGGCAGAGAGAGAGGGGGAAGCAGGCTCCCTGCCCAGCAGAGAGCCCAAAGTGGGACTCGATCCCAGGACCCTGAGATCATGACCTGAGCCGAAGGCAGAGGCTTAACCCACTGAGCCACCCAGGTATCCCTGGACTATTTTTTTTAACTATTCCCTACTGAAGAATATTTAGACTGTGTTTACTTTTTGACTCTTACAAACAATGCTGCAATGGATATCTCTGTATATATCGAGCTCATGGCAGAGAAAATCTGTAAGATGAATTCTGAGAAATGGAATCCTGAAACAAGTACACATTTTAAATTTGATGGATATGGCAAAATTGAACTCCTTAAAAGTTGTAATAATTTACATTTAGTGTGGTTGGATTTTTCTTTATACATTTGCCAATACAATATATTGTCAGATCTCTATCTTTTCCAACCCAGTAAGTTCAAAGGCAATGTTTGATCATAGTTTAAATTTGCTGTTCTTATGAATGAAGGCAAGAATTTTGTTCATGTGTTTGAAAGACATCTGCTCTTCCTTTACTAAGAAATGTTCTGGTTTTGTGCCCATTTTTCAGTTGACTTGTTGATAATTTTCTCATTAATTAGATATAACAAATCAACACATTATAACATAATTTGTAAATATCCCCCAATGTGTCAGTATCTTACTTTTTTTTTAAGAGAAACACTCTTTTTTAAAATTTTTTTTTAAGATTTTATTTACTTATTAGTTAGAGAGAGAGAGCGAGCACAGGCAGAGAGGCAGGCAGAAGCAGAGGGAGAAGCAGGCTCCCTGCCGAGCAAGGAGCTCAATGTGGGACTGGATCCCAGGACACTGGGATCATGACCTGAGCCGAAGGCAGCTGCTTAACCAACTGAGCCACCCAGGCGTCCCACTATCTTACTTTTTAAGGTCTGTTTTGAAAATGCTGTGCAGACTTTGTATGTATTTGAATTTTTTAATAATTTATTTTATATTTTCAGCATTTTATATTACACTTTGAATGATGATTCTTAGAATCTTATTAATTTATTTTTTGAAGTTAAAATTTTGATCTGACTGGAATTTATTTGGGACTAAGAAATAGGATAACAATTTATTTTCCACCAGAGATGACTGCATAGTTGTTTTGCATTTGCTGACTACTCCATCACATCCCTACTCATGGGCAATGCCAAATTTATATTATTTTTGATTCTCCATTCTGTTTCATAGTGTTTCTACCACACAGTTTTGTTTTGTTTTGTTTTGTTGCCTTTCTTTTTTAATTCCCTCCCTGCTCCAACTCTCAAAAAAGTACCCAAAAATTAAATACAAGGAAACACTGAGAGCCAAGTCAAGGCAGCCCAAGATAAGCAGGCTCCCTCCTACAGGGCCAAAATCTGGGCTCTGGGGTCTCCACTCAGCCTAGTAGTAAAAGCTGGTACAGGAAAAGATGGTTCCAAAAGCTGGTCGTGACCCAGTCCAGGGGGATTTTCTGCAATGGGGCATCCCTAATGTGGCCAGGCTGTGTAAGAAGCAGTACTTGTTGGTCTTGTCCAAGAGCTCCTTTTTATAGACATCTGGAGACTGGGTGCCACACACCGCATAGTAGGCCAAGCCTAAGGCCCACTTCTCTGGATAAAGCACCCAAGGGGCAGAAAGCAGCCCCTGGCCTAGCCGTGTCAGTGGATGGTCACTACCACACAGTTTTAATTGCTTTAGTCATGCAATATATTTTGGCATGCAATATATTTAGGACTAATCCCCACATATTTTAAATGTTTTTCAGTGTTCCAGAAAATATTTATTTAATTTGTGTTAAATATTTTAAAATAATGGCATACATATCAAGTATTTATTCTCACTCTTTGTAATGATGCAGATAGAAAAAGGTGCTGTTAGATTGAGAATAAGTCAACAATTAAAAACATCTATAGAGTATTTTGGAACTTGCCTCATTTTTCTTTCAAATC
This sequence comes from Taxidea taxus jeffersonii, assembly GCA_003697995.1. Lineage (NCBI taxonomy): Eukaryota > Metazoa > Chordata > Mammalia > Carnivora > Mustelidae > Taxidea > Taxidea taxus. Next base: position 146,087 of record ML103256.1, read on the forward strand.
TTTCAAAAGAGATATATTTAGTCATTACTCTCTGCTGTGGAAGCTGTCTATAGATTTTGGTTTTAAATTTGTTTTCTTCTCATAGAATAATAATTTTCTTAGCAAGGCTTAAAAACTAAGACAAAGCTAGAATTTGTTTTCACAGGCTTTGCATCAAATTTTACTAAGAATAGTAACAGTTGAGGGAGGTATGGTTGTGAAGGAAAGTTGTGTGCTAAAGTCAGAGAATTATTTAGTTACTCCATTTGCTTGCACTAACTACAACAGGTCTTCTAGTGTTTAATATACAAGCTAATAGATTTGCCAGTCATGCAGGCAAAGGGGTCTGATAAAAAGCTAAAGCTTTTATTAAGTAGAATCTTAAATTCATTTTTAACATAAACAGTAATTTAAATAATCTGCATTGCCCCAAAACAAACAATACCTTTGTTATTGTTTTGTTTTGTTTTTCAAGAAAACATTCAGCTATGGGACGCCTGGGTGGCTCAGTTTTTTAAACAGCTGCCTTCTGCTCAGGTCATGATCCCAGCGTCCTGGGATTGAGTCCCACATGGGGCTCCTTGCTTGGCAGGGAGCTTGCTTCTCCCTCTGCCTCTGCCT
>ML103256.1:146696-157136 GCA_003697995.1 Taxidea taxus jeffersonii
TTAAGCCTCTGCCTTCGGCTCAGGTCATGATCCCAGGGTCCTGGGATCAAGCCCTGCATTGGGCTCTCTGCTGGGAAGGGAGCCTGCTTCCTCCTCTCTCTCTCTCTGCCTGCCTCTCTGCCTACTTGTGATCTCTGTCTGTCAAATAAATAAATAAAATATTTTAAAAAAAATCCAGCTGATTTTTGTGACAAAAGTTTGGAAAATAATCCTCTGGAGATATCTCATCAATAATGCCAGATATTTGGTAAATTATTTCGTTGGCTATCACTTAACAGTTGCCTTATTGAAAAAGCCAAGTTGGTTGTCTATGACTGGTTGTCCTTAGGTTTCCATTTCTTTTTTGTTATTATTATTTTTTGTTTTTTTATTCTGCTATTGGTGTATTTATTTTATATATTTTATTTTATTCTTCTATTAACATATAATGTATCATTTGCCCTAGGGGTACAGGCCTGTGAATAGTCAGGTTTACACACTTCACAACACTCACCATAGAACATAACTTCCCCAATGTCGATAACCCAACCACCCTCTCCCCCCCCCCCCCGCGCAACCCTCAGTTTGTTTTGTGAGATTAAGAGCCTCTTATGGTTTGTCTCCCTCCCGATCCCATCTTGTTATATTTTTTCCTTCCCTACCCCTCAAATGCCCCACCCTGCCTCTCAAATTCCTCATATAAGAGAGATCATATGATAATTGTCTTTCTCTGATTGACTTATTTCACTCAGCATAATACCCTCTAGTTCCATCCACATCATTGGAAATGCCAAGATGATGGAATACTATGCAGCCATCAAAAGAAAAAGGTTTCCATTTCTTAACCTTGATATATTTACAGACTTGGGTTTTAGTTTGCTTGGTAAGCGTTAGAACCACCGCAGTCTAATGGGCTCCTTATTTAATTAATGTACATTAGTAAGGGGCTCTGCTGGAATTTGAAGCAAGACAGTTGAACTCCCAAGACCCTCATTCTTTTTTTTTCACATATTGTTCTTTTTTTTAATTTTTATTTTTATTTAAACATATAATGTAACCCCACCACCCTCTCCTAACACCCCTCCCCCCCACCCCCCTCAGTTTGTTTATGACATTAAGAGTCTCTTTTGGTTTGCCAAGACCCTCATCCTTAACCATGAACTGCCCTATAGTAAATCCAGCTCCGGGGAGATAATATTAGTTGGGCACATATGAAGACTGTAATTTTCCTTTCAGGTTGATATAGACTACTTTTTGTTGTCCTTGTGTGCATGCCAAAGAAAGTAATACCAATGACAATAAATGCATCTTTGTTATACAAATATTTGAGAAGAAAACAGAAGGATCTTTATGCTAGATTATCTAGCAATTTCTGTTTATCTGGTTTCTATCAGAGATAGTTACTAATAGAGAGAAATATGTATCACACACATATATAAATAGATGGTAGACTCTTTCAAGTCTGACACAGCAATTGGAAATCTCTCTTATCATTTTTGTTGTGTTAAGCTATTAACTCATGTTTTCAATTTGTAGGCTGAAAAGGAATTATGCGAATAGAAGTTTTGAGATTTTCTTTGTGTGTATACCAGGTACAATGGTCTTTTTTTTTTTCATCTTGGGTACTATAAAAGGGTAACATGATAGCACCCACATTTCCAAAATGGGTCACTGATTTCACTGCAAATGCAGTGAGTTTACTGTTTTCATCAGAGAGATATGACTATTTAGCGGTTCTTTTTATGCTTAAAAATACAGAAGCAATTTCTAAACAATAACGCTTAAATATCATTTATATAAAATTGGAACATCTCCTTTATTCCTCTGTTTATTAAATATCCTGTCAGAAATAAGTGGTAACCTATAAAGGTTAAGAGATCTTATCTGCCCTAGACAGACAGTTGCATAGAATAGGTTATATAATATAATATAACCTATATGTATGTGTGTGTATATATATACACACACACACAAATACCCCATGCTGCCTGCCTATCAGTCAGAAAACTTTCATTTTAGTTTTATATAAATATTCTAAATGGCCAATACTTGATTCCCCGCCCCCCCCCCAGAGAGCCCAGTTACTCTTGAATAACAGCTGTGCAAGTTGTAAAGTAAGTAAATGAATCTTTCAAGCTTTTGGTAAAAGTTCAAAATCTTATAGTCAGTGTGGAGTTTGCACAGTTCTGCTCACTGTTGCGACGCCCATGTGCTCTGTTCCATTTTAAGCAATGCTGAAAATGTGGTTATGGCCCAACTTGGCTTTATGTCTTTTTCCTTTCAGCATCTATGTAAAACGAGCCCCTTATTTGGCAGATATCTTTTTGTATTCTGTGTTTTAACTGAAGAAAAATAAAGGGCTTATCTATCATTACAACTTTGGGGTACTGAGGGTAGATGAAAGACCAACTGGCTTCCATTTCACCGCATGCATCATTATAGTATTTGCCAACTACAGAGACTTTTCCAGCAATTGCCTACTACTGGTTCACATGCTGATGTGATATGTCAGAGACCTTCACTGCTGGGACGGCCAAAGCCTTCCCCAGATGTATGCAATGTACAGCAAGGATTACATCACCTGCCACCAAAAGGGAAACCATCTCTGATGAGACGCAGACAACCGTGCTTTTAATGGGGCATAGCAAGAGTATAGAGCAGGTACGGTTTCCAGTCTGGGAGTTTGGGAAACTGACTCAAGTTTAAAATAAATTAAAGCAATAAAATGGAATTGTTAGGATTCTAGGAGAAATAGGTATTTTTGTTTTTGTTTTTGTATTAAAGATTTTATTTTTTTTTTTGACAGAGAAAGACACAGTGAGAAAGGGAACACAAGCAGGGGGAGTGGGGAGGGAGAAACAGGCTTTCCAGGGAACAGGGAGCCCATGCAGGCTGGATGCGGAGCTGGATCCCAGGACCCAGAGATCACAACCTGAGCCAAAGGCAGACTCTTAAGACTGAGCCACTCAGGCTCCCCAGGAGAAATAGTTTTATACACTGCTTGTTTCATTTTGTTTTGTTTTACTGTTGTTCATATTTTAGGTCTTAAAAGGAACTATTCCTTTTTAAAAATCAAATGTCTAATTTGTTTAAGAATGAGGAAAAGCATTTTAACTTCCTCATAAGAATGGATGCAGGGAATAAAGAGAGAATGAGAGAGGAAGAAAGGAGGCTGGGAATTTGATCTCATATGTGAGTTTATTTCAACAACACTTGTTGATAACTCCCTTGGACAGCTTAATTTTTCCTGGCACCACCAAGAGGCAAAAATATGAATTCAGATAATCCACTGGAAAATCAAAACTGCAATGAGATACCATGTCACACTGGTCAGAATGGCTAAAATTATCAACTCAGGAAACAACAGGTGTTGGTGAGGATGCAGAGAAAGGGGAGCCCTCTTAAACTGTTGGTGGGAATGCAAGCTGATACAGCCACTCTGGTAAACAGTAGGGAGTTTCCTCAAAAAGTTAAAAATAGAAATGCCCAATAACCCAGGAATTGTACTACTAGTTATTTATCCAAAGGACAGACACATAGTGATTTTAAGGGGCACCTGCACCCTGAAGCTTATAGCAGCAATGTCCACAATAGCCAAAATATGGAAGGAGCTCAGATGACTATCGACAGTGGAATGGATAAGGAAGATGTAGTATATATATTCATTGGACTATTACTCAGCCATCAAAAAGAATGAAATCTTGCCATTTGCAATGATGTGGATGAAACTAGAGGGCATTAAGCCAAATAAGTCACCAAAAAAGACAAATGCCATATAATTTCACTCATATGTGGAATTTAAGAAACAAAACAGATGAACAAAGGGGAAGGGAAGGAAAAATAAAATAAAATGAAAACACAGAGGAAGGCAAAACTGCTGGGGCCCAGTCTTGGCAGGTCCAGGTGTCCCCAAAGGAGGAGTGGTGTTGGTGAGATGAAGGGGAGAGCCACACAGCAAGTTCTGGTCAGTAGTCAGGCATCTCCATCTTTATTCTGATTATCGAGCTTCGTATATAGGCAGTTTGATTGGGGTAGAGGTCACAAGCACTCATCAGATAATTTCTCTTTGTTCACCACATGTTATTTTAGTTAAGCCATAATGGAACAGACTGGCATCAGGGATGGGGGACGGGGTCTTGCCTCTTGAGTAATCATATCCCTCAGAAAGCCATGGGAGATAGCACAAATATGTGCTTTTTGGTAACTTATTCTGGGGTCTGCAGGAAAACAAGATATAGGTTAATAGAAAACGAGAAGCTTTAGGGATAAACTAGATAATAAGGAACTGTAGGAAAACAAGAGATAGGTTAATGGAAAGCAAGAAGCTATCTGGAGGAACTAAGTACATAGGCGAGAAGTAGGAATGAGAAGGTGTTACCTTTGCAGGAGGCAGGTGTTTCTTAATGGCTCCATTTGTGAAAGCCTTGGACAAACATCAGCTTAGGTAGGAAACCGTCTATTGCAGTACACATTTAAAGTTCTCCATAATCCTAAGTATGGAATAATTTACCTCCTTGGAGTTGCTCTGGTCCATAAGCCTGAGAGATGTTTGCGGCAGATTAGCAAGGGCCTCTTTGAGAGAGACCATGCTTATCTGTGGGACGATCCCGCCCTCCACAGGGTTAGGCCTGCATTAGTTCAAACCTTAAGCTAGTGGGGCAGTGCCCTCGACCAGGCCTCATGGTTCCCAACACAAAACCATAACTATGTGAAATAATCTGAGGGGTTGTTGGAGGGGTTGAGGGTGGGGGGAGGAGATAACTGGGTGATGGGCATTAAAGAGACCACTTGAAGTAAGGAACACTTGGTGTAGTATGCAACTAATGAATCATTGAATTATATCCCTGAGTTTTGGAGGGGAGGAGGAGTCGGGGGTAAGGTGAGCCTGGTGGTGGGCACTAAGGAGGACACGTATTGCATTGGTACAGTACATAAACAATGAATCTTGGAACACTGAAAAAAAAATTTAATTAAAAAAAAAAAAGAATCATACCCCTGAAACTAATAATACAGTATATGTTAATTAACTTGAATTTAAATAATAAATAAATAAAATCTTTTTAAAAAGTTAAAAAAAAAGAATCAGTTAATCCATTGGGGAGTTGAAAATGAATTCAGGTATCAAGCACAAGAACTGGAGTTTACTAGCCACACATAACTTATTGGAAGCTATTTTCCACCTTACTACTAAATCAACTTTTTAATCAAGTTTTTAATCAAGTTTAATCAAGTTTAATCAAGTTTTTAAACTGGTCAGTGATAGGTGTATGTTTCCCTCCAAAATGCAATGCTTATATAGCAGAAGTCTTACACATGTGTTATCATTCCCGCAACAGGCATACTTTAAAAAAAAACAATGTGAATTTTTGATTTTACATTAACACATTGCAGGCCTTCAACCACACAACAGGACACATCACTGTTCTGCCAAAAAAAAAGGAGATTTGCATTTTTCCACTGGAGTGAAGTTTTTAACTTTGAATCTCACTTTTGTCATTTACAAAGTAAAGAACAAGGAAAACCTCTTTGGGAGGTGATTGTAAGAATGAAAGATAATGCAAGTAGGTAGGAAGTACAGTTTGACACAGGTGGCCTCTCACTGAAGGAGGGATTACCATCATTATCTGGACTTAGCCTCCTCTCCATTCCTGTTAACTTTTACTGACTCTGAGCCCCTGTATGGTGATTAATGTATGGAATGATTTCTGAACTTTCCCCAAATATCCTGAGATGACCAAATGATTCAATAGTGGCCACGAAATGACATTTTGTCTAAGGTGAATTTTCCCAATTTTCTGAGAGGTGGGAAGTAATAATAGTACAAGTATTCTATAATATGGTCAGTGGAAAGATATGTTTTGGTCTATACAGATATGCAATAAAATTTTGCATGTTTTAGAGTGATTTTTCCAAGATTTTTTACATTTAATAGTCCAACATAAATTCTGACAACCAAAAGAAACCTGGTGTTCGATTTCTACCTCATTTCCCAGTTGTCTATCAGAAGCATGCTCCCCTAGTTTCCCCTAGAGAAATGATGGTTGACCAGTAGATCACTGGCTAAAGAGCATGAGTAACAATTTTTAATAACAGAATTCTGCAAAGCTCACAAGCCTAACGATACGTCTTACAAGCACAAAAGGTAATTGCTCTTAAATGGCATTTTTTCTGAGAGTTACAACTTTCTTTTCTCTTCAGGTTTTGAGAGTAAGGATTCCTTAAAGATTACCATTGTAAGGACATAGGAATAAGCGAATCTCAAATCTGAAAGTTACTTTCTCTTGATCTGATCAGTTTCTGTACATTTTGAATATTCTTTCCTTATTTAGATCATGTTTTAGTGACTTACCTTTTAAAATTACTTTCTAATGTCTTACCACATAATATATTTGGGGTTCTTACAACATCATTGATATTTAACATTAATGAACTCCTCCAGCTCTGACACTTACCTGTGCAACATTCTTTATCATTTGTTCCTTTCATCATAAAGGGCAAAACTCTCTCTTAATCACTACAGTTATTTACTCTTCTGTTTTTTTCTGTTGCATCCCCAGAAGAACAGGATTCTATTTTATTCCTTTATAGATTGCCCTAACTCATGTACTTTCGCCTCAGAACATGAGTCCATTTTTTTTCTTAAATACAAAACAATAAAAATAAAGTTATCTTGCCTATTGGTTAAGATTGGATAAAGACAGACAAGAATTCAAATATGCGACATCTTGGTTCAGGAAATAGTCAATTGCTCTGCCCATCATTCTTGTCTTTACTATTCTGTGCCTCAGAGGCCCAACAATTAATTTTGAAGAGATGTTGAAATTTCACATAATTGTGGTTTCATTGACCATCAGTCTTTCTTTTCTTTCTGTCCAGGGACCATTGCGCATTCTCCCTTTCATCGTCCACTGCAGTGACCCAGGACCAAATGACTGATTATATTTTAGTGAGCGGTCCCTGCATTTCTGGACCTACTAAATACTCCATTTAAATGGCAGACTCTTGCCCCATTTTTTATCATCACTGTGCTGATGTGGGATCCCTCTAAGTGCATCCTAAGAATAGTTTAGCGTCCTCAGGAGTACACCGAATTTCTGTAATGCTTCATATGTCATCCGCTCCTTTGTCACACACATGGCTCCAATTTTAGTGCTTTATTTCTAGTTGGTCCAACAATTTAGTTTATTTTTCCCTGATTGTATCAATTTATTTTAAGTCTCCTATTTCTGTGTTTGGATTCCTACCCCTGTCATTCCCACACCCTTTGGTTTGTAATTTTGTTTTTCTATCAAAATATTTGATCTGATTTCTCCTTGTTCTTTTCATCCTCATCTGGGTTTCATCTTAATATTTCTTTCTTTCTCTTTTTTTATTCCTACAAAGTATTTTCAATGCCTCATAAACATCAACTGGTTCTTTTTGAACTAGCCATTTGAAACAGCCTTTCAGGTTTTCACATCACAGTAACTCCTTGTAAAAATTCATAGTCCTTGTAATGTAGGCTTGAACTGGGGAAGAGTACTCTGGTCAGTCTAAATTAGAGTTAGCCTCCAGCAACGGCCATTCTTATATTCTGCCATACCAAGAAGAAATCCTCTCTACATGGACATCAGTCTCAGGACTGCTCACACAGCAGAAAAGGGAGCAAAATCAACAAGAGGGAGGAAATAGAGATCAAGAACAGCTTGGTTTCTGTTTAACAATTTTTGGGCTTTGTCTTTCAAAATCCTGATCCAGGTGCATCTCTGACCCAGAGAAGATTTAAAAAGAAAAGTCATCTTCCATTCTGGCATCAGATATAATTCAGTTTAAATTATAAATGAAATGGAATACTAAATTCCATTTACTTATATATAATAAATAATAGTGTTCTTTAGCTGCTTTTGACTTATTTATTTCTTATCAGATATAGGGTTTAGGAAACTGTCAACATGTGAATAGAAAGGGATCAAATTAGAATCATTTACTGTATTCCATTCTTAATTCCATGGCTAATTCTCACTTGGAACTTTTATGGACATGAACTGTTTCTCTACGTTTTTAAAGCACTCTAATAGACTTATTTTTATGTTAAATATATGTAACAAATGCCTTTCCTGTTACTTTTAACTGTTAATTTTAAATGATTTGACTTGTTCCAATTTGGAACACATATAACTAAAGTAGTTTTAAATGTAGCTCAGATCAGGAAAAAAATACACGGTTGTGCACTCTCTCACTCTCTCACATACATACAGACACACAAATACACACACCCCACATAGATATGTGGGTACGCACACCCCACATAGATATGTGGGTACACAGGTAAATTAGTTGTTCAGTTATAAGCAAAGACAAAAGTCCTGAGGCATAGTATTCACTCAGTTAGCCTCACCACATAAAAGTATCAGACTCTATGCTATTTGTATCATCTTATATCCCTGAGTATCAGAATCTATGTCCTACATTGATGATGCCCAAAATAATAAAACAACTAGTCCTTGCCAATAATGAACTTTCAGTCCAATTTGGGAGGTATCCTCATACATGAAAATCATCTACCTGTGTGTCTCAATGCTGTAGTACTAGAAATGGTTGGGTATCTTGAGAACAGAGAGCAGAGAACAATCCTTTCTCTTTAGAAGATTCAGGTAAAGAACAAAAATGTACAAATCTGTGAAGAACTTGGGCATAGAATCAAACTGACCTAGGTTTTAGTCCAATATTTTGCAATCTAACATTTGCATGACCTTGAACAAAATATCTCAGTCTCTACCTTAGTGTTCTCATCTGAAAAGTACAATAGTAGCCACCTCCAAAAAATGAGTTGCTTTTAAGTTTGAGGGGTATGTTGTAGAGAAAACTTCTGAGAAAGTTTTGAAACATAATATCTTTCTGCCCACACTTCTCCTTTTCTCTGTCTCTCTCTCTTTCTTTCCTCTCTCTATCTTTCTTTCCTATAAAAAGGTGAGGAAGCGGGAAAGCACCTACTTAGGGCATAAGAGTTTACTCATGGCTGGAATGGGAGGGAGGCAGCCTGGTGGCACCTGCACACAATGATGACAGTTTGGACAAGCCTATATTACCCAAGTTTCACTTGTCATATTAGAGATTCTGAACTTAAGAATTAAAACCATCTACAACCATTTGGTTTATGGTATGTGACATAAATGACTTTATTGTTTCAGTAAAATCTTGCTGTGGAAGAAGTTGCAAATAACTTTGCTGTTTGCATGGGTGCGTCCTAAAAATCTGTTTATCTGAACAACTTGCATCCAATTAAATGGCACCTTCTCAAAGCACTTGACTTCTATGACAACAGTTTATACTTCTAACACTCACTTTAAAATATTTGCCTCCTATATCATCCAGTCTTAAAGTATGATATTTTGAACTATGCTTGATCCCAATCAGATCCCTGATTTAGATTATTGCCATCATAACTGATAACATAACATAAACTCTCACCTGGTTTATTAATACTATGTCATTGACCTCCTACTTTTGAGAAGCTACAAAGACAGTCAAAATAGTCACCTCCTGTATTACCACAAACAAGAAACTTGGCGTGCCTTATTAATAAATTAATCCGGTGCCCCCCCCCCCGAAAGGACAATCAATAGACTTTATCTTTAATTGCTTTTAAAATTGTTTTTTTGTTTTAAACTTTAATGGTTTCATGAAACCAGAATCATTAAGAGTGTAAGTTTGACAGTAGGGGAATAATAAACTAAAATAAAGAAGAAAGGTGAACCAATCAGACAAAGCCTATTGAAAGTATCTAAGAAAAGCCAATAAATTAAACCGAAATAGTGGCAATGCAGGGGGAAAGAGGTTATCTTACCAGGTTAGAGCACCTTGTCTGATGGGTGATCAGCAGGGCTTTTGAGGGATAAGGTTTAGAAGTAAGGAGGAAGTAGGATTACATGACTCCAAGGTTTGAATCTTTGAGACTTTGTAAGAATCAACCAGCTCCTTAACTCTAATAGAAAATAAAGATGTAAGAGTCATGGGCTGGGCTGGGTAATGGGATTGGTGTACAACTGCTTAATTTGAAGAATTTGTAGAGTGGATTTCAACTGGGAGCACTTTCCACCCCAACAGCCCCAGTCCCAAAAGGGGCTTTGGAAATGCCTGGAAACATTTTTGGTTGTTACAGCTCAGGGTGTAGCAATAACTATCAGATCAAAATCAGGAATGCTGCTAAACATCCTACAATGGGCAGGAAAGTGCCCCTCCCCCAAACAAAGAATTTTCCTGTCTAAAATGCCAATTATGCCACAGCTAAGACACCAGTCTAGGGGTGCCTGGGTGGCCCAGTTGGTTAAGTGTCTGCCTTCAGCTCAGATCATGACCCTGGGATCCTAGGATCAAGTTCCATTATGAGCTCCCTGCTCCACATGGAGTCTGCTTCTCTTTTGCCCTTCCCCTGTGCTGTGGTCATTCTCGATTTCTCTCATTCTCTCAAAAAAAAAAAAA